>RJWJ010013946.1:24272-38972 GCA_004363605.1 Indri indri | reverse complement strand
GTAACTCCTCTGCCACCTCCTACTTAAAACCCAGGTCAGAAGGATGGTGAGGTCTTGCCCTCACAGCCAGTGTTCATGTTGAAAACCAAGATCCAGTGAGCTTTTGCCCTTCGGGTCGTCTCTGAGGTTTCCGTCCTCCCCGAGCTCACCGTAGGACACCCAGGTTACTGCCTGACAGGTGTACCAGGTGTGCCGCCCAGTCAGACTCCCCCGCTGGTGCTGTCCTCGGAGCAGGCTGCGCCCTGCTTGGCGTAGAAGCCAGAGCACATCGGGGATCCCCCCCTGCTCCGCCACGCCGTCAGTGGACGGGTGCAAGCATGGCCGCGTCTCACCACGAGGCCAGAGGATCTGCCCCACTGCTCTCGGGGACAGGGGCCTCCCTACCTTAAGGTCAGCGGTGACGTCCGCACTTCCATTCCTGAGTTCAGTTGTCTGCATTTTCTTCTCTGTCGTTCTAGTCAACAGCTCTGTCAGTTTTATCTTCAAAGAACCAACTTCTGGTCCCACTGATTTTCTCTATTTTTCTATCCTCTATTTTGTCTACGTTCGCTCCAATCTCATTTCCTTCCTTTTGGCTGTGGGTTTAGTTGCTCTTCTTGCTCTCAGGTGGGAAGTTAGGCAGGTTGACTTGGTATCTTTTTCCCTAACGTAGGCGTTACTCTCCACGCTACATCATGTAGGTTTCCTGTGCTGTCTTTTCACCTGTCTCTAATTACTTCCTAATTTCCCTGTGATTTCCTCAATCCACTGGTTGTTTAGTAGTGTGTTAAATTCTACATGTATGTGAATTTTCTAGCGTTCCAGTATTGATTTCTAACTTCATCCCACTGTTACTGGAGAAGATATTTTGCGTGATGTCTGTCTTTTAAAATCTATTGAGCCTTGTTTTGTGGTGCAACATGTGGTCCGTCCTGGAGACTGGACCGAGTGCACCTGAGAAGAGTCCACAGTCCATTGTTAGGTGGAGGGTTCTGTGTGTCTCTGTTGGTCTGGCCGGTGTACTGTGGCGTTCAAGGCTTCTATTTCCTTATGCATCTTGTCTGGTGGTTCTACCTATTACAGAAAGTGGGGTATTAAAGTCTCCACCTATTACAGAAATATTTCCCTCTTCAATTCTGTTGATTTTTGCTTCGTACATTAATATTTTGAAGGTCTGTTATTAGGTGCATGAATGTTTACAATTGTTCTATCTTCTTGCTGTATGGAAAGTCTTAATGACCTTCGTCTCTTGTAAATTTGATTGAAAGTCTACTTTGTCCGATACTAGTAAAGATTCCCCAGTTCTCTGTAGGTCACTACCGGTATTTGCTGGGCTTTCTCCATCCTTTCACTGTCAGCCTGTCTGTGTCTTTGGATCTAGTGAGTGAGTCTCTCGCTCGTGGCATGCTGTTGGATCATCTTCTCAAAATCTACTCTGCTGATCTGTCTTGAATTATGATAAGGATTTATTTGTGCCATTTTGCTACTTGTTTTCTACATACCTTAAAGCTTTTTTGTCCCTCATTTACTCCATTAAGGTTTCCTTTGTAATTAGTTGATTTTTTTTTATAGTGACACATTTCGATTCCCTTCTAATTTCCTTCTGTGAATATTCTGTAGCTGTTTTCTTTGTGACTGCCATGGGAATTGCATTGAACACCCTAAAATTATACTATAATCTGAGTTTATACCAAGTGAACTTCAGTAGCACACAAAACTGCTCCTATACAGCTGCTCCCCTTAAGTCACAAATTAATCTTTGTAAGTTGTGAACCCAATAATGCAGGTTAACATTGTTTCTTTACATCTTTCAAATTATCTAGACAGTGAACAGTGGAGTTACAAGCCGAAACCAGGACAATGTAACTTTTACAACTGCCCACGTGTTGATCCTCGCTCCAGATGTTTCTTCACACGACTTTGTTGCTGTCCAGTCCCTTTGATGTCACCAGAGGGACCTCCCCTCATGTTCCTAGCGCGGCACATCTGGGGTAACGGACGCCCTCAGCTATGTTTGTCTGGCAGCGTCTTAATTTCGCCCTTTTTTTTGCATTTTTTTTTGCAGTTTTACTAAGTTTATTTTATATATTTCAGGGTATTATGGGGGTACAAACGCTTCGGTTGTGCAAATTGCCTTTGTACCGCCTGAGTCAGAGCTACAGCGTGTCCATCCCCCCGATGGGGCGCGCCGCATCTCTTAGATGTGAATTTACCCATGGCCTGCTCCCCGCTCCCACCTGCCCGACACGCGATGTTACTTCCATACCTGCACATACGTGTTGATCAGTTAGTGCCAATTTAGCGGTGAGTGCACGTGGTGCTTGCTTTTCCATTCGTGGGATTTACCCTCATTTTTGAAGGATACTGTTGCCAGACAGGGAATTCTCAGTTGACAGTTTTTCTTTCAACGTTTTAAATATACTAACCTACTGCATTCTGTCCCCCAAGGTTTCTGGTAAGAAATTCTCAATAATTCTATTGAGAGTCCCTTGTATCTAAACAGCCACTTTTGCTGCTTTCAGGGTTGTCATTGGCTCTCGCCAGTTTTATGACGTGTCTCCCTGTGGGTCTCTTTCCACGTTTATCTTAGTTGAGGCTTGTTGAGCTTCTTGGATTTGAGGATTCATGTCTCTTATCAAATTTGGGAAGTTTTCAGAAGTGTTTCTTCAAATATTCTGCTTTCTCTCTCTCCCGCTCTGAGTTTCTCACGATGTGTATGCCCCACGGGTTCCCGGAGCTGTTTGCTTTTCTTCATTCTTTGTTTCTCAGGCTCATTAACTCTGTTTTACCTTCAAGTCTGCAGACTCTTTCTCTGCCTGCTCAGATCTCTTTTGGATTCCTGTAGTGAATTTCTCACTTCGGTCACTGTACTTCTCACTTCCAGAATTTTTCTGGTTCTTTTTTATGATTTCTCTGAGATATTCCCATTTTGTTCATATGTTGTTCAGTGGACTTTGTCCACATCTCTGAGCACCTTTGAGACAGTTGTTTTAGTCTTGTCTCGTCAGTCTTATGTCTGGGCTTCTTCAGGGACAATTTCTGTCCATCTATTTTGTTCCTTAGAATGGGCAATATTTTGATGTTTGTTTGCCCTGTAATTTTTCTGCTGAGAAGTACACATTTGAATCTTAGAATGTTGTACCTTTTAAAGTCCTATTTTCTCCCTCCCCCGGGGTTTGCTTTTGATTGTTGAATCGTGCTGGGGACCAGCTGGAGGGAAAGATCCAGGTCTTTTCTGAGGCAGTGTCTTTCCCTGGCCACGCATGGTGCCTTCCTAGATTTCCCCTTACACTTGGTTGCTTTTGAATGTCCTGATCCTTAAATGTCAGGCTCCCCGAAGAGCGCAAACAAATAAAAACCCACAGGTGTCGCTCCTGTAAACCCCGTGGAAGTCTCTGTGGCTGGTATGGGTTGGAGCAGTTGTGGCCGGCGTCTGTGCCCGACCTCAGGACCGAAAGGAGCAACTGCAGCACAGCCCTGAGGCTGCAGGACGAGGTTCTTATGCCCATCCCGGCTCTGGCAAGCTGCGCCAGGAACCGTGCACGGCTGTCTGCCGTGGGCCTGGGGGCTGCACATCTGAAACCAACAGAAACCAACCACAACTCCCCACCAAGCTTTCCCTTAGAAGCTGTAAGACTTCAAATAGACCCGAGCTCCAAAATATTAACAGCTACTTCAGACAGTTTCTGTGAGTGCAATTTTTGTCTAGATGGGAATATGGATTCCTGGTGCTGCTTGCTCTGCTATCTTTGACATCATTCCCCTCCCGTAAATTTTTTAATTTACATAGTACTTTTATTATTATTTCTAGAAGTAATTTTTTATTTCGATTTCCTCAATATTTTTAAATGGTGGGTTAATTTCTAACTGGAAAGATTTTTGCTTATGCTTTTGTTGATGTCTAATGCTACTGTGCGCAGAAAATACAGCTCGTGTGATTTCAGTAAATTGGCTTTTCAGTATTCTGATTGAGGTTTACTTTGGGGCTAACACCTGGTTAGGTTTTGTGAACTGTCTCTGTGTTTGAAAAGGACATAAAACAGGTATGTATTTTTTTCAGTATATTTCTATTAGAACAAGGTTTTTATCTACTTGTTCATGACTTTTCATCTACCTGGCCTGTTTATTCCTGAGCAAAATACACGTTTAAATATTCAGTCTATTTCTCCTTGTATTTTGCTTATAATTTTGACTTAAAATGCCAGGTGCATAGACTATGACAGGACTTTCCCTTTTCTTCTAGTGTGTATGCTTACATTTTATCACACATATGTAAGCTTACATTTTTCTAAAAACATGTAGATTTAATAAAAATCTGTGTCCTCTCTAAGAAAAAAAACTCAGTATGTCTTTACTTTTTATCTCATTCTCCCCACTCATCACTTTCCTTGTAATACAGGATTTTAGTCTATTTTTGCTTATTTGCTTTTACAGTTAATTGCTTAGCAATAACTACACATTTTACTAAACTTTGCGCAACACTGTTTCTTACGGCCCAAGCATTCCTGCTAGATGGGATGCTCATTTTGCTTGAGCACATCCATTTTCTCCTGGAAAGGATCTATGGGCCAAAAATTTCTGATTCCTGAATATTTGTTCATTTTTCCTCAGTCTAGAATGCTAATTTGACTGGACACTGGCTCAACACTGCTTTGCTAGAAAGGGGATGATGATGCAGCCGCTGGAGTGAGCAGCAGGTCACAGGGGTTTGTCAGACGGGGCCCCACGGAGAGGTGTCGCCGCTGACCTGGGGGCTGTGCCCGCAGCCGGAGGGGCAGCCTCAGCCCAGGCACAGGCAGCCCACCCAGGTGTGTAGGTAGAAGGGGATGTTCCCTTGGTTGTGGATTTGTCTGTTTCCTTGGTGTTCTGCTGCCGAAGTTCGATTTGAGGATGCAGATGAAGGTGAGCAAATGTGGCTGGAAGGACTTACAGAAAGCAAGTTCTCACCCGTGCCTGAGGACGGGAAGCGTGTTGGGAGACTGAGTGGAGAGGGGACGTGAGACAGGCACTGGGTGGGGGCGGGAGAGCAGAGGACGGCTGAGCAGTGCCCGCGGCTCACGGGACAAGCTGGGACTCCCAAGGGGGACTGCAGAGCTTTCTCTATCCACGCTCAGAATGCAAACGGCTGGATTTTAACCCGGGTTGGGGTTTTCCCACATCAACACGATGACGTGACCGAGGCAAAGCAGCATATGCGAGAAAGTCACTTTGGTCACGGACAGGGCAGTGAGCAGTGGGGACGGGCTAAGAAGGGATGTGAGGACCAGAGAGGGACTCCGAGCTGCAGTGCACTGGACCAGCAGGCTGGGTGCTGTCTGGCTGGAGCGTCTGGACCTGGAAATAGTCATCGGTAATGAGGCGGCCAGAGATGGAGAACAAGACCTCTGGCAGGGGAGGGTTAGCTGTAGCATGCTGAGGTCGCCAGACACTGCCACGAGAGTCATGCCGGGAAGAGCGACAGCCAGGAACGAGGGACCACAGGGAGGAGGGGGGGGGGTCTGGAGGAAGAGATTCGGTGTTTGCTGCTTTTACAGACGGGGAGATGGCAGCACTTCCAGTCTCGCGGCATCTCTGGGAATCCTGGCCCTCCCCACCCAGAGAAGTGTCGACTTCCATCTCCGCCTGACTTTGGACAGGCTTTCGTGGCTGCCCTGATGAACAGAGTGTGGCAGCAGAGATGTGTGTGACTCCTGGGCTATAGAGTGACAGGGTTCTGGTCCTGCCTGGCTCTTTACCTGTGGGGAGGCTTGTGTTTAGAACCCAGTTACCATGCTGGGAAGAAGCCCAAACCAGCCACGTGGACCAAGGGGAGGCTCACGTGGAGAGAAACTGAGGCACCCAGCTAAGGGCCAGCACCAGCCAGACGTGAGTGAGCCTCTGTTGACTTTGGGTCCTCTGGCCGAGGCCCAGATGTGGCAGAGCAGGGACGGGCTGTGCCCGCTGCACCCTGCCTGCATCCGGTCCCGGGTTCTGTGAGCACAATAGACGTGAGGCATGTTTCACACGCCGTCCTGGGAGAACCTGCCCTGCGGCCACGGTAACCGCAGCCCTCTGGGAGCACAGAGGAACGTGCACAGAGGTACAGGGCACACGCTGGGTTTCTGTCAGGACGAGAAGGGGGAGTTTCAGAGTCCATGAACGGAGCCCACGGAGGCCAGGCCCCACAGCGGCAGAGAGACGTCCGAGAGGCTCGTCCTCCCTGCCGGGCTGGATGTGAGGGCTCGGGGAAGCGGAGCACTCGAGTGACACCCTCGCGAGGAAGCCAGGAAAAAGGAATGGGGAAAAGTTACTTGTCCCATGTAGGACAGGCCTCAACCCTTCGATCATACACGAAGGGACCCTACGAACAACACTAAGAAATTACATGAGAAAAATTTAGTCAAGGATGTGAATAATTTACAGAAAGAAATACAAACGGCCTAGAAATGTGTGTGGGGAACCCCTAACCTTCAGAAAAAAATGCAAACTGAGTGAATGAAATACCCTTTCGTGATTGCAGCTGGGTAAGATTAAGACCAAGGGTCTCCGCACAGTGAGGGGTGGGGCTGGACGGGGCTGCCGGGTTGGACGGTGATTCGACGGCGTCGGCCACAGTTTAAATACGTGTGTCCTCTGAACCGGCAGCTCCACTTACGTCAACTCGCGTGAGCAGGCACTTCAGATCCTGTGTGCTGCGTATGCAGCCAATGAGGAATTCCGGCCAACAGAAGGTTAGAAAAAAATGTAGGGGGGACCCAGAGATTGAAAAAAAATTTTATCTATAAAATTTTTCTATAAAAATTTTTCAAACATGGAAAATGAAAAGGATCCCGTAATCTCCTCCAGCACCTGCCGTTTACAAACCTACAGCAAAGACGTTCCAGGCTTCTCTTCCCTTTTTCTCTGATGCCATCACAAAGACCTCAATATACTGGACCTGACATGTCTTCAATAATCAAATGTGAATTATATTAAGTAATATATTTTGCTTTATTTTAACTTTTACATTGATACATGGGAATTTCATCAGAAGACGACTTCAGAGATAACATGTAACAATATTAAGGTCACAAAAAAATCACTGCTCTGGATGTTCAAATGCAATACAGATTATATCGACTCAATGGCTTACTTGAGCTTAACTGAACACAAGTATTTTATTGACAAATTAGGTATTATAAAGAGACACAGATTTTCCTAGAACTAAGAGTCTAAGGAATGGGAGATTTATTTCAGTTACACAAACAAGTACCAAATACATATTCTAGAAGCAGCAGCAGTTTCAAATGAGCATAGATGAAAAGAGTTAATATTTAGATTTTTTTTTTAATTCCACTTATGAATGTTTCCTATTTCCAAAGTGAGGAAAATATGTGGGTTCTACAAGGCTTGCATGAAAAATGACTCGATATGCAAATACCCTTAAGGAGGAACTGAAATTGGGGCCAGGGCATTTCAAACCTAACAAATGCAGATGTATTAAAATACCTGGAGACTGTGTCCTTTTAGTAAATACCAGACAAGGTTTTAGATGCCTGGAGCTACGTACACTTGAGCTGCTCATCAGGGTGATTCACTAAGTGCAGACATACAAGTTGGTCTGTGACGACGTTCAGGGGCTTGTTTTTAAACACAGTGACAACAGGAAGTGTCTTCTGGTAACAGGAGTATTTCCTACACGTACCACGAGGCATATCTCCAGAGTCCCGCTGTGGTACTCCCCACCGGCTCTCCATTCTCAAGTAGACACAGTGGGGAGTTCGAGGTTTGGGGCAGACGCCACCCAGCGGAGGGCTGTCTTCTAGCTCCTGTTCTAGAATGCTTCCCAGGGTCAAGTCCCTGGCTGCTCTATTCCCCATAGGTAGAGCTCAGTACAATTCTGGGCTTAAAATGTCAATTCTTGTGTTATCTGAAAATTCTTCCATGAAAAGGATTACTCTGAACTTGGATTCATTTTAAATGTTTCTCAAAAACAAAAGCCCTTCAAAGCTCACAGATAAGGAGAACAAATGTACCATTTATTAGTGGCATCACGAACGAGGCTTCCTGGCAGCTCAATGATCACCTTCTCTCAACATGTCCTGTCCACAGGCTTCCTGTCTGCACCTTGGAAGGGCCTAGGTTCACTGCCCTGCGGCATGAGCCAGAGCCTGGCAAGACGAACCGGACGGGACAACGTGGCAGAGTCCTCCACACGCCCTGTGCCATGCTCTAGCAGAACCCTAAGAGAAGCAACTCTCCCACCAGGAAGGTGAGAAATTAAGTTGTTACTTCTTTTTCTGCCGAAACACTTCTGAGGACCAAGAAAAGAAATCGCCGGAAACTTTACTTTTGATTAGAATTTCTAATTAGAAAACAATTTCTGATCTACTACACAGTAGACCCCCTCATCCACAGCTTCAGTCACCCAGTCACCGAGGTCGGAAAATATTGAATGGAAAATCCCAGAAAGAAACAATTTGAGTTTTAAATTGCATGCCACTCTCAGTCGTTGGAATCTCTCGCCATCCCACTCTGTTCCACACAGGACGTGGACTGTCCCTTTGTCCAGCACATCCACGCTGCAGACACCACCAGCCAGCCTGGCGACCAGTCGACAGAGCACGGGGGAAGGGTGAGGAAAGCACGGTAAGGTACGTGAGAGACGCCGCAGCCACGTGACCTTCACAGACTGCTGTGACTGTTCTGTTTCTAGTGTTACACGTGTACTGTGCCTATTTATACGTTACACTTTGTCACAAGGATATACATACAGGCAATCAGCAGTGTGTGAGGGTGTGGTGCTACCCGTGGTTTGAGGCATCCACTGGGGGGCTTGGAAAGTATCCCCCACAGATAAGGGGGACTCCTGTGTAGCTATCGGACACCAGGTTTCCAGAGGACTATTGAACACTCACAATCTGGTGTTAGGATACAGTAAGATCCCAATTTATTGAAAAAAAAGAGCAACTATGCCTCATCTACACCCTGGGCTGTGGAGTCAGGCTCGCCCTCGGGAAACAAGACAACAGCAGCTTTTCACTAGAGGTGGGGAGAAGCCACTGGCCGGCGCCTTCTTCCCTCTTAATTAAAGTGGGTCTGGACACAGGCCACCCTCTCTGGAGCAGGGTCTCCTGGGGACTCTGCCGAGGGCAAACGTCAGGGCCGTAGGTCCAGACCTGAGTTTCTTCTCGCCACACTTTCTCTGGAGGAAAACTCATCTTGAAACCAAGTTAGCTCAGCACCAGGTCAGTAGGATTTACCACCTGAATTCTGTCTAAAGTTTGGAAATCGACATGGGGGATTTAAGGTATAAAGACAGACGTTTTACTGATTTCTTCTCAAGGTGCAGGTGAAGAACTTACCTGGAGGATGACTAGTATCTTCTCCACTGGTCATGCTCATATTGTCTGTTTCCTGCACCAAACAGATATGAAAATGAAAACCAAACTTAGAACTAAATTTCTCTAAACACACAAACGACAAAAACACTGCACATGTCTAAGCACACACACGAACAGCATGCTGAGCAGTAGCTGGAGGACAGAACTTTATTCTCTTTTCAGCTGTGGCCACGTGTCCTTAAAACTTTGTTTTATAATTATGCCATTAAAGTGGAAGCAGTTAATTAGGAGGCTGGTAGAAGGACAGAGTGTCAGAGCCACCCCTCTCAACACCAGCCCACAATCTGCACGGCACCTAGACATCTACCATGGCTAAAGACTCCTGGAAACGGAAACCCAGATGCAGATGGAGCACAGTGGACGTTTTGCCGAGTGCAGAAACCACGTGTGGCTCTTCGGCTGGGCCCCGAGCTGCCCTGTCCTGGTCTGGGGCACGGTGGCACCTTTCTGCCTTTCTGATACACGGGGATTTTGGGAAGAGATTCAAAGCAGAACCACCCAACTAACAGTAAAAAAGGTGATAGTTTTTCGCACTTAAATATAATGCTTGTCTTCAAAATTTTCGCCGCTCTTAGTTTTCTCCTGGCACACAGAACATGCCTTTAATGTGTTGGGAATGGAGACCTCGGTGCCTCACCTCTGGCCTCCTGGGCGCTGGCAGAAGGCCGGTGACAGCCACAGCGATTCCCAGACGCTTGTTATCACAGATGAGCAGAGGTGGTTTTACAACAGCTCAGGCTCCCACAGAATTACCACTGAGAAGTGACAGTCTGAGAAATCACAGGCACATTTGTAGCTACTGAATGTGGAATTTAACACATCATTTCTTAACAGCTGGGCTGAGCCACAGCAGGGAGGAGGTTACCAGTTCTCACTCTTGCTGCTTTGTTCTCAGGGCTCTGGGCTGAGCTCCAGGCTTTGAAGCTGACCACCACGGTGTCCAGGCCAGGCTCTAGAAACCTGCCCACTTTTGGTACTAACTGAATGCTCTCATTTATGAAGCATTTTTAGTTTGTTTTTTTTTTAATAACACAAAGAATTTTGCCTATGAATTCTGTCCTGGAAATAGTGACAACTTTCTACTGGAACTATGTTAGTATGTCCAAGAAATACCAAAACAGCAGTTCAAGGTAGGCAAGACTCAGCAAAAAATGTGCTGCCCCAAATTCAATCACAGTAATTAGAACTAAAAAAGTGGTTACCGGATACCGGATCTGAAAACACACTGCAGTCCCAACGAAAGCCTGACTCTGTGTGTGTGTGTGTGTGTGTGTGTATGATCCACACTCTACACTAAAATATCAGAAATTAGAAAACATGCTGTGCCACCAATAACATTTTGTGAACATTTCTCCATGTCAGGCAAAACCCAAATGAAACACACCAAATGAAACACACCATCCTTGCTCATGTGCTGTCTTGCAAGAGCCTTTTAATTTCGCTCACTCTCAATCCTAAACTCCGAAATCTGATACTAACTCAGAATTTAACATTTCAGTTTCGCTGTTAATCTCAGGGTCGCTGGAGGGATTTTCCAGCCCACTCACGTACATGCCCTACCACTTCTTGATTTTACTGCTGTTGCTATGACCCCGCCCCAATAAAGTAGCCGTCATCTTCAAAGACCAATTTATCAAAGTAGGGCACAGCCTTTAGGTGGCTTTAGGCTCTAGCTGTTGAGGTCATTAGGGTTTTATTGCTTCTAAGAGACCACAAGAGGTAAAAACGTGCTCCCCCAAGCCTGGTGCCCAGTCTGACAAGCACGCCTTGGAGTTCCGAAGACGTCCTGAAATCCAAAGGGGTCACATGGGTGGTAAGAAGGGCAGCCTTGCACCAGGGTGCGCCACGCAGACAGCCCTAGCTGTCCTCGCTGCCGCAGGCTCATCCACGAGACGGGGCCGCTGTGCCCGGCTCCCACGATGGCCGCAGCCCACACCGCCTCGTGTGCCTTTCTGGGTCAGGACCTGCAACTCCACTTTGCTCACCTGGCTTTTTACTGACATCCATAAATGGCGTCCTAAAGAAACGTATGTCAGAAATGACGTGTGGGCCGAGTGGTGGGTACAGGCGTATGTACCGGATTTACGTGCTACGCTGGGGCATACTACAACAAGCTGGTGTTGCACCGAGTGCAGGGAGGGCCGCTCGGGAGCCCTTCAGAACCCGCAGAATGCAGCACAGGAGGGCACATATGAGGAGTCCCCAGTCCTCAGCCTGCACGCAGCAGGTCACTGACCACGGCAGGTCCTGTGGTGGGAATGCGGCATCGCACGAGAGCACAGGCAGGAAGGTGTGGGGGCCCAGGGTTCGGGGAGGACCGAGTCCCGAGGGAGGACAGTGGCAGCAGAGACAAGCGCATCCCACAGGAGGCCCTTGCTGTGAGTGCTGACGTGTGGGCGAGAGCAGGGGAGATGCACCCGAACCCGCAGAGCCCACAGGACCGACCATAGGCTGAGTTGTGTGGGGCTGGAAGTGTTGTGGATTTGGGGTCTTCTCAAATTTTGGAATATTTGTATTATCCTTACTACTTCAGCATCCCTAATCCAGAAATCTGAAATGCTCCAATGAGCATTTCCTTTGAGCATCCTGTCAGTGTGCAAAAAGTTCCAGATTTTGAAGCATTTTGGGTTTTGGATGCCCAGCCTGGCTGTAGTTCCTGTTCTACCAGCAGCACACACTGTCACAAGCAGCAAGGCACAAGAACAAAGCACTCTTGGAAAGACACGCTGCCATGTGCTGCTCTGGCGCCCCCAGCCTAGAGCCACTCTTGTCCAGGACCAATGGCCAGGCCGCCGCCTCCTCGCACCAACCCCTACGTCCTGTCGCCCCAGCTGTCTCCACCTGACGCCCTCTCCTCGACCACACCCGCCTTCCACGTGAAGACCCCTCTGCTGCACCTCAGCCTGCCCCGCCAGCAGTCACCACACAGGCGGCTGGGCTTGCGGCAAGGCCATCAGCAAGGCGGGGACGGCCTGAGAGATCTGCTGTGGTTACCACTAGAACAGCTCCTCATCTGCCCTAAGCAAGGCCACTCTGTGGTTTCAATTTGCACAGGGAGGAGAGATTTCTGGACGGTATTAATATTCTCCAACAGAACGTGAAGAACCCGAACTCTGTTTTCTACCAGTCCAAGGGTGAGCGTTCTCCTTGTCTGATCCACACACGCCTGTGATCTCACCGGTGCACTAAGAAAGGAGCAAGGTGGTGCCGCGGCGTTCCTCCCGGCACTTGGCTGTGGCCACGGAAGCCGATGTGGAGCTCGAAACCGCACATAGCAGCCATGCTGGCAGGCTTCGGTGTACTTGGCTGCTTTTTGTAATGGACAAAAAAACAGCTGTAACTGACATTTTCTTTTTAACAGAATTCTTTAAACAAAATGGTTTGATGTGAATATCAAGAGAAACACTAGATGTAGCCCCGAAATGCTCTGGCACGAGGCTGAAGTGCTGACGACACCTCCGCCCAAGCACCGGCCCCATGGGACAGGCAGGTGGCCGAGGCCCAGCGAAGGTCAGGACTTGAGCAAAGTCTGCCTGTCGGACACTGTGGCAGGTCCCCGCCTCTTCCCCGAGGTCGGGGTGGGGCTGGCGCATCTGTGAACAGGCTTCCACCGTTCCTACTCCCAAATGCTGCTGTTCACTGATCTCTTACCCGTCATGAGAAACAGAACCACAGCATTCCTGGCCGGAAACGACAGGGAAGGGGAGAGGGCTGACGGGTCCACAGTGACACGCCGCCAGTGGGGACCGACGCCTCAGACGCACGCAGGTGCGCTACCCACTCCAGCGCCTGCCCCACGGCAGGTGGACGTGCCAGTCCCACCCACAGAACTCACAGCCTCACCACCTGCCATCTGGGCGTTGGAACTCTTGCCACCAAAGGGCGACCCCAAGCTGAGGGTCCCTCTCTTACCCCACCAGGCCGCACATGGGCAGTGCTGACAGCACGGCGCGGCTGGGAGGGCAGCAACCCTTGCCCATGGACACTGGGGGACAACTGCATGCTCCGCCCAGCCAGGCTGCCCGAGGGCGGCCAGTTCTTCCCTCTGCTGCCTGCTCTGCTGGACCAGTGTCAGGGCCAGGCCGCTCGCATGTCCAGGCTGGGTGTGGACAGCTGGAAGCCTGCTTCACCCCAGGGGCTTTGCACCAAGCCAGTCAGCACCTGCATTTCAGACGGGACTGGCACCCATGTCCCACCTGTGCAGATGGGCTGTGAGCACTCTGGTGGCATCTGGCCGACAAGGAAACATCTGCCCACCTGGAGTCTGACTTCTGCCCTGGCCATGCCTTGACGGCCCACTCCAGAGTCCTACCAGGGCCGCTGCCCCACAGGCAAGGCCGCGTGTGACAGCCCTGCGGGCTCTGCCCCATGTCCTTGCGGCAGCTGTCTGGTGCTGCTCCCCCTCCCATCAGGTCTTGGCTTAAACATGGTCTTAACAGGGGTCTCAGAGCAGACAGGATGAGGGAGGGAGAAGGGAAGCTCCGCCTGTTCAGGCCTAACCTCATCTGTGCACGCGCCTCTTTCTCTCGGAGACACCCTCACGCTAGTCCACCTGAGGAAGGCCTGTCGTCCTTAAAGTTGAGAAGCCCAAACCCTGCCTCTGCAAAAGCAGCCTGAGCCCCTGCCGCCAGCCAGAGACAGGCAGAGCCCCCCCTCAGGTGGGGCGTGGAGGTCCGTGCACCCCTGGCTACGGGACCCCAGTACTCTGGGGGCCCCAGGGAGCGCACTGTGTCCTCTGCACACGGGCACCCTCTGGGCTGCACAAGGAGCAGGCTCCCCACCAGCACGGAGCAGGGAGGGGACGCCATGCACGTCACGGGATGACACCAGCAGGCCATACCTGAGCGAGCCAGAGGCTGTGACCCACAGCACCGGCTTCGCCGTCTGGTTCTTAGGTAAGTTTATAAATCCTTCATCATTTCCAGGGTCCCTGTTTGTGGTTTTGTCCAATAAATGAATAGTACCTTCTAAACTAGAAGAAATCCTAATATATTTGCAAGAGTGGGAAATGGTCTTCTGGCAGATCTCAGGGATTGTACAAGTGGACGTGGGCCTCAGGCGGACGCCGTGCCAGATCCCAAGAGGGTGGGACGCCCTAAGTCTGTCCCGTCAGGCCACGAGGAAGCTCCAGGTGTGAGTGGCAGGATTTGGTAAAGTTGCTGTAGCTGAGGCTGGCTCAAGGAAACATCTGAAGCAAATGTAAATCTAACTTTACATTAATGGAGCTTTTCTCTCTCCCTCAGGGATGGGCATTTCAAAAATATTCATCATAAACTCTGTCCCACACTGAACAGTATGGTGGACTCCTGGCATCTGTCAGATGTGTGGCATCAGGAGTGGAGGGCACAGCCTTCTAGCA
>RJWJ010013946.1:0-24172 GCA_004363605.1 Indri indri | reverse complement strand
TAATAATGTGAGCAACTTGTAAAGTTTCTGTGCATTTTAGAGGTTGTAAAAGTAAAAAATAAAGTAATGTTTATATTTGAAAGGATAAAATTATCAATCTTAGGTAATTTCAAAGTCTATAAAGTTTGGCTGTCAAAACTGTAAGGAATTTGAGTTTTCTGATGTGAGGTTCTCTATGTACTTAAAATGCAGATTATTGTGTATTAAACTCAGCATAATACCTGCATTAAAACAGATGTCTGTATCACCTATGTCCGAAATAAAGGTTAGGTTTATTTTCTACATCACGCTGTAAGCCCCTTCTGTATATAATCCAGGCCATGGAAAATATCAAAGTGCTACCACCTGGACGTGAGTGTTGGTAAAACGCTGTTGTTTGTGCTTTTTTTCATAAGCACGGACTTTCTACGAGAGCCTTCCACTGAGTAAATCACAAGAACTGAGTCTTGAGCCTCAAGCCTGGAAATTATTTGTCTCGATTTCACTAACCACTGAAAACGGGACGTATCAGCACACCTATCTGTTTATCTTACTCGTAAATACACAACCTATTTCTGAAACGGAGGAAGGCGGTTTCAGCAGAAACAGGCAAAAGGCAGTGCTGAGTGTGCAGGTGGCGGGAGCCTGCGGCCGTCTTACCTGGTCCCTGGTCTCTCCACGGCTGTCCTTGACTGGAGCGGCTGTATCCGGAGTCCATCCGGGAGGAGCTGGAGCCCTGTCTTCCCCACCTCCCTGTGGGAATGTGTGATCAGCGCATCAGCAAGTTCTCCAGTGACATCGGTTTGCAAACTTTTCCACCGGGGGAGCTCACGGCAATGCGGATGCACCAGCGGAGCCCAGGCCACCTGGGGACTGGCCCTCAACGAGGGCCCTGGGACCAAGCCCGCCCCTCAGGGCTCAGGGCCAGGCACGAGCAGCAGAGGGCAAAGGCCGCAGCATCCCTGGACTTCCTGACCAAGCCAATGCTCCACCGCCCCACTTCTCCACAAACTTCATCCACACACACTTTTCCACCTCTAACCTTTCCATAGATTCCTAGACCCTGGCGCCTTGTGCTGTGTGTCTCTGCTAGAAGGCCTGATTAAATACAAACTCTGATGTGATTTTATAAAGATCTTAATGTTCCACAGGGCCCCACAAGGAAAGAAGGCCCCGGCCATGGCGCGGCCCCTGCTGCAGACACTGGGAGCACGTCCCTGGGCAGAGCTGGACTCCCCAGCGAGTGATCTCCCGTGTGGCGTGACGCCCTCCTGTGTTACGCGGCCAGCTGTGGACACAGAACAGGGACAGCTCAACACACATGGACCAGAGGCCGCCTGGGCCTTTGATTACAGTGAAGGGGGTGTGTCCTGGGTGCTCATGGGGCCTTGTGCCAGCACATGTTGGCTGGGTCACCTTCGGAACTGGCCACCCACCTCTGGGGACACGCATGGCCTCCGGGCCACTCTCCTCAGCTCTGTTTCCCTATACTGTCTGTAGAGTCACTGTCCTAAAAAGCTTGTTTCTGATCACATCACTTTGAAGACCTTCACAAGCTCCACAATTTACAGGTGACAGAAAAGTCAAGATTCTCTCCTGGTGCCCAGCAGCCTCCCGACGTCTCCAGTGCCTGCTTAACCTCCCTGATTCTCCCCTACGCTTCACCCAAAACTAATCACCGAGTGTCTCCTGGAACCCCACGGGCTCTCCTGTGGGGTTCCCGCCCTTCCTGACTGCTGCCCTTGTCTCTGAGCTGCCTGTGGACAGCGCTAGTGAAGCGCCCATCCTATCTGGCCAGTGAACACACGCGTGCTCATCTCTGGGCCCCTCAGGGCTGGCGCAAGTTCACGGATGATACCTGGTCCCTCCCCAGCCCGGTGCTGTGCCCACACACGGAGTCACCTGCCTCATGCTCTGAGGCAGCGGCCAGCTCGGGTACAGAGGCCACACTGGGGAGCTGGTCAGTGCCGCAGCAGCCTGGCTGTGCGGCCATGTCAGCGGGTGACAGCCCAGTCAGGACTGTGGCACCCCACCTCGCCCCAACTTGGAGGTGCAAGGACAGCGCCAGCATACACGCTGGCCACAGCCAAGCGGCCCAAGGCTCCAGTCCGAGTTCTGCCACTAAGAACCTGTTGGTGCCGGGTGAGGCATGTGGGGCTAAAGGTCCCCTCGGCGAAGTGAGGGCTGCTCCACCTGACCTGAAGCCGGGTTTGTAAATAACACAACGACCCCGACGACACAGTTTCCAAGTCGTGTAAATGATCCTATCTCTTAAAATGTAGTTTTCCTCACTAACTTGGAATAACATGACAGGACACCCAACGCTGCCCATCTGTATGCACACTTCATTAGAAAGCAGTCAAATTAGTTTCTGTAAAGATTATAAGTAACTGTCCTACTGCGTTAAACACACAGGCCACCTTCAGTGCTCAAAACAGAACTTGTCACACAGACAACTCTCAGGCCCTCTGATGTTCACGAAGAGGAGCTTGGACACACAAACCCAGTGCTACTGCCAACCCGACAGCCTGCACCCGCCCTCTGCAAGTTTCTCAGCCACTTGTCGGGGACCCGCTGGCAGTCTCATCAGGATCAGGAAACCCGGGGCGCCGTGTGTACAGTGCAGACTTCTGAGTACCAACTGCCAACCAATTTAGGGAACAGGCAATGCAGAGAGAATGTTGTACATTTATTTTGCATGAATATATTTTGCTTTGGGGTCTCAAATTGTTTACCTACAGTTGGTAGGAGCAAGGTAAAACATGGAGAAAAGGACTGGGAAGTGGGGAGAAAGCAGCCGTCCTCTCAGCATCAAGAAACAGCTCCGCACCCCCAGCTCACTGTGCTCCTTTAATGGTGTGACTGGGACACATCCAAGGTGGCCACGACAGCACAGAGCCACTGAGAATGAAATCCGCACGGCTCACACCAGCTAAGATGCCTGGAGACAGTCTGTGGGGTAGGATTTGGGGTGAGTTCTCTTATTCCATCAAGAAAAACAAAAGGGCTGCTTTAGTTACAGGTACAGACGTGAACCAGAGGAGGCCGTGAGAAAATAATTAAAAGAAATAAGGAAATGAGTAAGATGCCCAACTTTACAGATAAACAAAGAAGCATCCAATTAATGAGACACACTATTCATCTATCAAATTAGCTTCAAAAAACCAAGCTGGGCACAGTGGCTCATGCCTATAATTCCAGCACTTTGGGAGCCTGAGGAGGGACGATTGCTTGAGCCCAGGAGTTGGAGGCTGCAGCGGGCTGTGATCACATCACTGTGCTCCAGCCTGGGGGACAGAGCAAAACCCTGTCTCCAAAAAAACCCCACAAAAACCCCAAAACACACTTTTAAAGGTGCCACAAAACAGAAATTCTTGCTCACTGCTGGAGAAGGAATTAACTGATGACTTACCTAAAGTTGATTACATTTGGATCCATAATACTGCGAACCATGATATTTTAAGGAAATAATGTACACAAAAGCATTAGGAGCAATGAGAAAAACGGAATCACCCTCAGCGCTCAAAACAGGAGAACTGCCGAGGAAGTACGGACTGTGGAGCGGTGGAAGGGCCTGCAGCCACTGTTCAAGACAAACTGCACTGGCGCAGCTCTGACTCCGCCCTTGGCCAGGGGCTGCGTGGCCGGGCAGCCGTGCAGATGCACAGAGCACAAGGCGCCGTGACATGAAGCACAGAAAACGCTGGTCACACCTAATCTGTCAGTGCCTGTCAGCTTTAGGGCACAGAATTAAAGATCGTTTATATTTCCTTTTTAATTATTTTCTTTATACTCTAAATTCTCCTAATATACTTTTACTATAAGGAAAAAAACCCCTAAACTTTTGTCAAATAAACAAACATGACCCAGGCGGCCCCTCTATTTTGGGGACTCCCAGAGAGAAGTTCATGCACCTAGAGAAAGTGTTCTTAATTATTTAGTTAAGAAGTCAATCCTTTCTGAGAATTTTTTTCTTAATGGGAGAATTCGAACCACTGGGTAAAGACCTATCATCTTAATTTTATTCTTTTCTTCTAATTTCATCAGCCTTTTTTGGGAACTCTTTTACCAAGAAAACTCAGGAAGCAATCAGGGTCTGTGCTTGTGGGGCCCCAGAACGTTCCCGCTCCCAGCGAACCAAAGCATCTGCCCACCTGCGTGGTGTGTGCCCCAGTGCACCCGGGCCACGATGCGTCTGTTCTCCTTCACGCAGGCCTTGCAGACGACAGCTTTCAGGTTGTGGAATTTTGTGAGCCGAGATCTCTGCAAACAGACCAGATGCAAATGAGATGCGCAGGGTCCAGACAGCACAGGGCAGGGGTAACTGTGGCGTGGGGGAGCCTGCAGGACACAGCCCCGCGTGTGGATGCTGCAGGGTCCCCCTAACATGATCGCCTCACAGAGGGCCTTAAAAACTGATATTCTCCTGAATTGCCTAGAAAACCCACATCAAGCAGCTACGTTGTCTTCTGTCTTCTGTAGGGTAAACGTCTTTTCTAACAAAGAATCTTCAAGCCCTACTGTGACAATTTAGGCAATTACCATACAATCTTATGTAAAAAAACCCTATGCATTTAATATATCTTAGTATTTCAATTCTTAGTTTTAAGAACATATTCAATGGAAATGCCAAATGCCAACGTCGCAAAAAACAGCAGCAGGCTGAAAAATGGTGCATTCAATCTCTCCTTCCAGTGTCCTGTTTTACTATTGGATATTCTACCCTGTAATCCTTAATTTTTTTTTAAACCACAAAGTGTGATCCTATCATCACTTTGTACTTGGTCAAGAGATCAGACACAGAAAGATGGAGATCTCCGCTGACAGTCTACTGCTGACTGACCGTTTACTGCTGACCGTCTATCGCTGACTGACCATCTACCAACACTGACTACAGCTGACCATCTACCGCTGCCTAACGCTGTCTACCACTGACTGACCATCTACCACTGACTACCGCTGACTGACCGTCTACCGCTGCCTGCCTAACGCTGTCTACCACTGACTGTCTACCACCATCTACCGCGGACTGACGGTCTACCGCTGTCTACTGCTGACTGTCTACCGCTGACTGACCTTCCACTTCTGACTGTCTACTGCTGACTGACCATCTACTGCTATCTACCGCTGATCATGTACCACTGACCATCTACCGCTGGCTGACTGTCTACCGCTGACCATCAACCACTGACCATCTACCGCTGACTGACGGTCGATAGTCTAACAAGGCCACTTCCACCTCGTCTACAGGAATATGCCAAACCTGAAGAGTATTTTCCCTCTTATTCTGCTCTCGCTTTCTGTACGTAACTTGGGCTGCTTCTAAGTTCCAAACTGACAGTCCCAGGACACTCTAGAATTCTTTTCCTGGTGGGAACCGGTGATGGCGACACATTACCAAACGTGTTCTCTCCGGGATGAAAGCTATGAGTGCTGTACCCTAACAGGCCAGGGTGCTCTCTCCCGTTCGCACAGGGATGCGTACTGAAACACATTCCAAATGAGCTTGGCGGGAGGCCTCATTTGGAAATCTTCCAGGAGTCATGCAGCAATGTATCTGTGGAGCTGAAGCAGCAGCCAGCGTCCCAGCCCCACTGGCAGCCTTCGGGATTTTCCCAGTGGTAGGTCCTAACTCTTCCCTGCAGGCCAGTCTCATGTCTGTGGAAGCGCTGGCTCTCCTTCCTGGGGGTGACAGCACTTAAAAACTAAGACTGTGCCAGGCTGGGCAGGGGCTACTCACCCTGCCCACGCAGGAGTGCTGGGGTCTCAAACCCTAGTTAAGTATTTTGGCAAAAGCTACAGGTTAGCATCCCTAATCTAAAAACCCAAAATCTGAAACTTTTAGAGCACTAACATAAAGTCACAAGTGGAAAATTCTGTACCTGACCTCATGTGATGGGTTGTAGGCATAGTCGAAACTTTGTTTCATACACAAAATTATTAAAAATACTGTAGAAAATTCCCTTCAGGCTAGGTGTATATGGAACATAAAGAATTGTGGGTTTAAACTTGGGTTGCATCCCCAAGATATCTCATTATGTAGGTACAGCTGACCCTTGAATAACACGGGTTTGAACTGCATGGGTCCACTTACGTGTGGATTTCCTTCCGCCTCTGCCACCCCTGAGGCAGCGAGTCCAACCCCTCCTCTTCCCCCTTCCTCCTCCTCAGTTCACGTCCACGTAATGAGTAGTAAATACATCTCCTCTTACTTACGATTTTCTTGATGACATTTTCTTTTCTCTAGCTAACTTTATTGTAAGAATACAGTATAGAATACATGTACAAAACACGTTAACCGACTGTTTATGTTATCGGTGAGGCTTCCAGTCAACAGCAGGCTGTCACTAAAGTCTTGGGGAGTCAAAAGTTATACAAGGATTTTCAACTGCACAAGGGGTTGGTACACCTAACCACCACATTGCTCAGGGTCAACTGTTTATGCAAGTATTCCAAAATCTGTAGCGGAATTCAAAACACTTCTGGTCCAAAGCACTTTGGATAAGAGCCACTCAGCCTGCACTAGATATGCTGACAATGAAGCCTAATGCTTCCAATCACGTATTTCTGGTTCTGTGGAAGAATACAATCCTGTACTTGGAGAACAGTAATTTGAGAAATTTAATAGCAGTCTTAACGTTACCTGTGTGAATTTTTGAAGCTGGGGACTACAGGGCTGTCTGTGCTGAGCATGTCTGTGAACTCACATTTTGTTCTAAAAGAGCTTCCACGCTGTATCCCTTTTCAGCCTGCAGGTACTTCTGATGGAAAAGCTTCCCGTCAAATACATTCCAGGGCATGAACTCGCTCGTCTTCCAGGGGCAGCCGCATGCACTGTTGACCAGGACCAGAGTGGTGAGGCCACGGACCAGGAGGGAGCCCAGCTGCACAGCTCTGGAGTTGACGTAATCAGGCTGCGGGAGACACACAAAGAATGTGAACGAGAGTCACGCGTACAGGAAACACGCCGTGTGAGTTAGCGACGCACTCTTAACTCTCCTCAGAAACTGGACCGTGGCTGCCTCCGCCAAAGCTGAGCGTCAGGAGCTCCACAGATTACCAGAAGCCTTGGAAACTGTGTGG
The DNA here is from genome assembly GCA_004363605.1 of Indri indri. Classification (NCBI taxonomy): domain Eukaryota; kingdom Metazoa; phylum Chordata; class Mammalia; order Primates; family Indriidae; genus Indri; species Indri indri. The sequence goes on along the minus strand of RJWJ010013946.1, from coordinate 17,110 downwards.
TGGGGAAGTCAAAGGGCCCCTCTTCACCAGGCTTGTCTTCACTCATCCTCCTGTCACCCACGCACAACGCAGACGGTCACTCGGGCCTGCCCCAGCACACGGGCGGTGCAGTGTCTCCTGCCCCGGGAACCTCTGGCCTGCGGAGAGAAAGGTCCCTTCACCCACGTCAACACTGGTCTATTAGGACAATGCCTGCAAGATCATCCACTTCTTGGTTTGTGCTCTTCTAAAAAGCTTTCTTCAAGGCAAAGGGACAGGAAGGGAAGCCAGGAGAGTATCATTTTACATAATGATGTGTTTACTGTATTTTAAAAAGTCATTCTTAATTGTTCCAATTATGAGTATTAATTACTAAAAATCTCATTTTAAACGAATACTTATTTAAGAATAAAATGGCTTATGTATCTCATTGGGTTGATGGGCCAATAATTTTTATAAATTAAGAATGTCATCCTAATATGAAATACTTCTTTTCATTGTCAAATCTGCCTCAGCGTCCAGCACGCTCACTGTTCTTGCACAGAGAGGCCGCCCTAAGGTTCTAGAGACTTCCTGCGTTTAGCAAGGAACTGCACGAGACCGTTTCTGAAGTCCTGGCTGCGCTGGTCTCTCGCAAAGTGGAGTGACTCTAGTAAGTACCTGAGTGATTCCGTGAACAAGGTGAGTGCAACTGAATCCGTCATTTTCTGGTTTATGTTGCTCAAATTAACCAAGAGCTACTTTAAATCAAACTGAAATAAATTAGGGAAAAAGTGACAGATGTTTTAGCCCCGTTATAAGTAAGCCTTCCTTATTAAAATAAAAGAAGCTTGATAATCATTTTAAGAAACTTATCATGAACTGGGATTATCTCAGTTTTTATTTTAGCTCCAACTCCTACATAGGAATATCTCAGAATTAATCTAAGATTTAATCAAAATGTTTTTGTTGTACAGCACATTCTAAAAAAATGTCCTGAAAGACACTCATTCTTTACGAAGAACAAAACTAAACAAGCAGGTGGGGCTGAGTGGGCGAGAAGCTGCTTCCCGCAGAGGCCGTGGCGAGCACCTCCGCTCCCGTCTTACTTTCACGCTCACCGTAGAGCACCTGTTGTCCTCCTACCGCCGCCAGACGTGCCGAGCCCTGGCACGTCCACGCACGGGCTGTCCTGTCAGTCCAGCACTCGCTGGTCAACACGGGAGCCAGCAGCCACGCGTGGGATCCGAATTCTAACCGAGTAAATGAAACGTGCAGCTTCTCAGAAGCCCGGGCCACATTTCGAGTACGCAGTAGCCACACGTGCGCTGAGTGGCCAGGGCACTGGTCAGCACAGAAACAGAACTCGTCCCTCACCATGGAGAGCTCTACTGCACAGCTCTCGTCTCGAACGCCGCTTTCTCCTTGCAAACTGCAACTACCACTTCCCCACTCAGCCCAGCCCCAGCCAGCCCCAAGTCTCACCCTTGCAGACGGTGGGTGCTCAGAGCTGCTGTTGGCGCCGTCCCTGTAGAAGCTCCTCGTCTACACTTGCAACCTGGTTCCCCGCTCAGTGCACTCCACAGTGACTGCTCAGCTGGTGTCAACTGAACTAGTGGGTAATCTGCGTTAACACAGAAGTTCCGTGTCTTCTCCGAGTAAGCTGGGAGCGATTCTCCGACTTGGTAGACTTTTCTGAAAGGGAATCAATTTCTGTTGATCTCTTGTGGTTCATCCCTTCGCAGCTGCTTGTCTGTTTTGAAGCGAATTTTAACTGAAGTGTATCGTCCCCCCGAAGCACGAATCCTGTGTGTACCACTTGAATGGTCATGGACCAATAGTGTGGGCACCAGATTAAAAAGCGAAGACTCCCTTGTCCCCTCCTGACGCTGTCTGCTGCCCCCGAAGGCAGCACTAACTTCTCAAACTGCTACAGGACTTGCCTTCTTTCTGTAAAACTGAGTCAGACAGTGTATTCACTTCGTCTCTGGCTGTGGGACGTCTGTCCATGCTGCGTAAGTTCCTTCCCTCTTGCTGCTCCCTTCCACCGCACTGATGCTGGGATTCCGGCTGGGGTCGCGCTGATCGTGTACGTTACTCTGAGGGTCACTGGCATCTTTAGATGCTGAGGCTTCGTTTTCCCGTGCAGGCAGCACATTGCTCCATTCATGTAGGTCTCCTTCAGTTTCTTTCAGTGATGTCTTGGGCTTACAATGCAGAGATTTTGTACAATGTTTGCTTTTTACTAATTAGTTCATGTTCTTCTTTGATGTTAGTGTAAACTCAAAAATTTGGGAGTTACTTTTCTGTTACTGTCTTATATATTTTGTTTTTATATGTTGACTTTGTATTTAGAAACCTGTTAAGTCTGCTTATTAATTCTAATTGCTGGTCTGTAGAGTCTTCTGGATTTTCCACACAGTTGTGTCATCTGCCCATAGCAATAGTTTTCTTTCTTTCTTTCAAATCCTTTGCTTTGTATTTCTTTCTTCTGACTTATTCTGCTGGCAAGGCTCTCTGGTCTAACAGAACTGGGGAAGAAAGCACCCTGATTCACTCTAAAGAGAAAAAATTTTCAATATTTCACCACTAAGTATGATTTTTGCAGATATTCTTTATTAGATTAAGGAAGTTCCCTTCTAGTCCTAGAGTTTGCTTAGAGTTTTCACCATGAATAAGTACTGAGTTTAATCAAAATTTTTTTCAGCATCCATTAACATAACCATACGCTTTTTTGCATTCATTGTTGCTAAACTGAATGACAATGGTTTTCAAATGTTAAATAAACCTTGCATTCCAAAAATAAACCCAACTAATCATCATGTAGCATCAGTTTTATATATTGCTAGATTCTATTTGCTAATACTTTGTTTGAAAGGTTTGAATTTATTTTCATGAAACAGAATTGGCCTAAATTTTTATTTCTTGTGATGCGTTTGTTAGATTCTGGTATCAAGATTTTGTTGGGCTCATAAAAGAGCTGTAAAGCTTCTTTCTTGTTCGATTCTCTAGAAGGATTAGCACAACACGGACACTGCTTCCTCCTGAGACGGCCGGGAGGCCCTCTGGCCTTGAGGTTTCCTGTGGGATGAGTTTTCATTTCAGATTTGACGTCTTCAGTAGACACAGAACCACTCGGGTTTTCTATTTCTTCACATTCAGTCTCATTAGGTTGTGTTTTTCAAGGAATATGTTTATTTTACCCAAATTTTCAACTGCATTGGTATAATATTTTCTTATCTCTTTAAATGTCTAAATTTTCTATCAGGATGTCTCTCTTTTCATTCCTTACACAGGCAATTTATGCCTTCTCCTTTTCTTAATCCATTTTGTCACAGGTTTATCAATTTATTCATCTTTTCAAAGAATCAACTTTCTTTTTAAAGACTTCATATTCTTGGAGCAGTTTTAGGTTCACGGCAAAACTGAGAGGAAGGCAGAGATTTCCCATGTGCCCTCTGCCTGCCCCACCCCCAGAGGCCACAACCAGCGAGCCGACACCGACGCGGCCATGGGGGACAGCAGAGCTCACGCTCGGCGCTGTGTCTGGACAACGTGTCTGTCACGAGAGCGTCTCCCTATCCTGAAAACCCTCCCCACAGCCCTCTGGCACCCACTGTCTCCACAGTTTTGCCTTTTCTGGAACGTCTCGTATTTGGAATCACACCGTAGGCAGCCATTTCTGATTGGCTTCTTTCACTTAGTGACATGCATTTAAAGTCCCTCCACATCTCCTCACAGCCTGACAGATGCGTTTTTAGCACTGACGGACGTGCCACTGGCTGGGTGTGCCACAGTCTGCTTATCCACTCACCTACTGAAGGAGATCCGGTGGCGTCAACGTTTTGCGGATTATGATAAGGCTGCTAAAAACCTCTACGAATAGGCCCCTGTGTGGACAGAAGATTGCAACTCCTTTGGGTAAATACCAAGGGGTGTGATTGCTGGATCACAGGGTAAGAGTATGTTCAGTTTTGTAAGAAACTGCCAAATTGTCCTCCCAAGTGGCTGCACCGTTTTGCATTTCCATCACCAATGAACAAGAGTTTCTGTGAAGAATCAACTTTAAAAATGTTTTTCTCTATTATACATTTGTTTTCTATTTCATCGATTCCTGCTTTTTTATTACTTCCTTCCTATCAGTGTCTAGGCTTGACTTGTTCTTTTGCTAATTTATAGAGAGGTATATGCTTAGAACATTGATCTTTAGCCTTTCTTTTTTTCAAACATATTCATTTAATTCTATAAATTTCCTTCCAAGAACAGCTTTTAGCTTCATCCCACAGGTTTTGATATGTACCATTTTCACTGTCATTCAAAATATTTTATAATGTTCAACCTGGTTTCTCCTTTCACCTGAGAGTTATTTAGAGGACACTACTTAATTGTCAAATAACTGGGGATTGTCATTTATTGCATTGATTTCTAGCTCATCTTTACTGTGGTCAGAAAACAGACACGATTTCAATAGTCTGAAACCTGCTGAGGCCTGCTCTGAGACCTGTCATCTAGTCAATTTCGGCAAGTTTTCCATGTGCACTTGAACAGCATTTATTCTGTGGCCTTTGGGTGCAGTCTCCTCTGCCAGCTGGGTCAAGTGTGTTAATTGTGTTCAAACACCCTAATCCGCAGGGTGTCTGGTCTGCTTGCTGTCAGCTCTTGCGGGGGGTTTTAAAGCAGGGCTCCAGAAAACTTTTCTCTAAAGGGCCAGACAGTGAATAGCTCGGGCCTCACTAGCCCTGTGCAGTCTCTGCGGGATATGCACTTTAATCGAACTTTTAAGTCTAAACACCGTTCTTAGCTCCCAGGCCCACACAAAAACAGGCCAAAGGCCAGACCCGGCCCACCGGCTGCAGCTGGCTGCCCCCTGCTCAGGTCTCCACAGTGACTACAGATGTGTCTGTTTTACATATTTGCTATGCATACCACTTACAGATTTAGAGAATTGTGACCCTGGTGGGCAGCTCACCATCACGAAATGTCCCTTTTCCCTCCAGGAACCCCTTCTCCCTGAGTACACTCTGATGCAGTCACACCGGTTTCTTTGGGTCAGCAGTACCATGGAACACCTTTTTGGTCCTCATATTTTCAACTTTCTAGTGTCCTCGGGTCTCAGGTGTGCGTCTGGTAGGCAGCATATGGTTGGTGTTTTTTGTTTTTTTTTTTAACTTTTTATTTGGAAATGATTATAGAGTCACAGGAATTTGTAAAGACGGCATAGAGGGTCCCACGTACCCTCCACCCACTGGCAATGTCTGATACGCTACAGCACAATATCCAAACCTGTTCTGGTTCTGTCAGCTTCACATGCGTGTGTGGTTTAGGCAATGCAGATTTGTGTAACCACCACCATGTCAAGACACAACTGTTTCTTCACCCCAAAGGTCTCCCAGCAACCAGCAGTCTGTCCTCATCACTCTGACGATGTTACGTAAACAGAGCCACGCAATGTGTGACCCATGGGGACAGGCTTTGTTACTTGGCATAATTCCTTTGAGATCCGTTAGAGCTGTTTCGAGTGTAAACAGCGTATCCCTTTTTTCTCCAGACCTGGATTCCATGGCATGGATGTACCAGCCTGTTTAAACATTCACCTATTTAAAGACATTTGGGTTGTTTCCAGCTTTTGCTATTACAAATAAAGCTGCTATGAATATTAGTGCACAGGTTCTTAAATGAGGCTACGTTTTTATTTCTTTGGGATAAATGCCCAGCAGTGTGACTGCTAGTTCCTGTGGCAAGTGCACATTCAGCTTTGTAAGAAACTGTCCAGCTCTTCCAGGGTGACTGCTTACACCTGACACTGCCACAGCTCTGACGAAGACCACGTCCTTGCAGAACGTGGTGCTGTCACTGCTGTATTTTCAGTTCTGGCTGTTCTAGTCTGCGTGCAGTGATGTCTCATGACAGTCCTCATTTACATTTCCTTGATGGCTGATTATGCTGAACGACTTTTCACGCACTTATTTACCATCCACACATCTCCTCTGGTGAAATGTCTGTTTACGTCTTTTGCCACTTTCTAACTGGATTGTTTTTACTGTTTAGAGTTTTGAGGTTCTTCGTATTTTCTAAATATAAGACCTCAGTCAGACATGTGATTTGCACATATCTTCTCCCTGTCAGTAGCCTGTATTTTCCTTACTTTAACGTAGCAAAAGTTTTTAATTTTGATGAAGTCCGATTTGCCAATTTTTCCTTTTATGGATCATCATTTTGGTATAAAGTCTAAGAACTCTTTACCTGGCCTTAGGTCCCAAAGATTTTCTATTTTTTCCCCCAAATTTAATAGTTTTATGTTTTGCATTTAATTCCATGCTCTATTTGAGTTACCTGCTCCAGCACTACTTCCTGAAGACTGTCCTTTTCTCCACTGAGTTGCTGCTGCCCCTCTGACGGTGTGTGTGGGTCCATCTCTGGGCTCTCTACTCTGTCCCATGGGTTACGTGTCCGTCCCTCACCAACACTGCACTGTCGGGACCACTGTAGCTATGGAGCAAGGTGCACTACCAGATGCAGTGTTCCCTCCCACTTTATTCTTCTTTATCAAAATTGTTTTAGCTATTCTAGTTCCTTTGCCCTTCCACATAAATTTTAGATTTATCTTGTCATGTCTACAAAAAACCAGTCTTGCTAGGAGTGTGTAACTGCATTAAACCTGCACATCAATTTGGAGGGAACCAACCTTTCATTATGCTAAGCCTTCCAGTCCATGGACATGTATGCCTGTCTCTCCGTTTACGTAGGTTTTTATGATTTATCAGCATTTTGTAATTTTCAGCACACAGCTCTTATGTGTGTTCGATTTATGCCCAGGTAATTCGTTTTTGTGGGATAATTGTAAGTGGTACTATTTTTCAAATTTAGGTTTCTACGTATTCATTAATAGTACATAGGAACGCAATTGATTTTTTTTTTTTTTTTTTTTTGAGACAAAGTCTCACTCTCTTGCCTGGGGCGAGTGCCGTGGCATCAGCCTAGCTCACAGCAACCTCAAACTCCTGGGCTCAAGCGATCCTACTGTCTCAGCCTCCTGAGTAGCTGGGACTACAAGCATGCGCCACCATGCCCGGCTAATTTTTTCTATATATATTTTTAGCTGTGTAATTAATTTCTTTCTATTTTTGGTAGAGATGGGGTCTCGCCCTTGCTCAGGCTGGTCTCGAACTCCTGAGCTGAGAACGATCCGCCCGCCTCGGCCTCCCAGAGTGCTAGGATTACAGGCGTGAGCCACCGCGCCCGGCCGGCAATTGATTTTTGGTATGTGGATCTCGTAGCCTGAGGCCTTGCTTAACTCACTGGCTCTAGTTTTTTTGGTAGATTCCTTAGGATTATCTATTTAGAGAATCATGTCATCTGCAAATAGGGACAGTTTTGTTTCCTCCTTTTAATCTGCATGCCTGTTATATCCTTTTCTTGGTTCTAGCACTGGCTAGAACTTCCGGCATGAATAGAAGTGGTGAGAGCACACCTTCTTGCCTTGTCCTTGATCCTGGGGAAAGCGATTAGTCTTCACTATTACGCACAGTGCTAGCTACAGGGTTTTGTAGATGTTCTTTATCAAATGCAGAAAGGTCCCCTCTATTCTTTTTTCTGAGACTTTATCATGAATGGGCATTGTATTCTGTACCATGCTTTTTCTGAATGATTCATATGGTCACGTGATTTTTCTTCGTTAGCCTATTAATACAGAGGATTACACCAATTGACTTTTAAATATTGAACCAGCCGTGTATCCCTGGAATAAAAAACCCACTTGGTCACAGTGTATAACTCTTTATACATTGCTGGATTTGATTTGCTAATATTTTGTTAAGGATTTTTGTAACTATGTTCATAAGGGATAATGTTTTGTACAAGTTTTGCCTGGTTTTGGTACCAGGGCAATACTGGCCTCACTGGGGAGTGGTCCATCTTGTACTAGTATTTCCTGGAGGAGACTGTATAGAGTTGGCATTAATTCCTCTTTAAACATTTGGCATATTATCCGGTAAAACCATTGGGCTAGAGATGTCCTTTTATTTATTTATTTATTTTTAAGAGTTTTTAAAGTATGAATTCAATTTCTTTAACAGTTACAGGGTAATTTAAATTACCTATGTGATATGGGGGACTGTGGTCATCGATGCTATTCAGGTACTTGGTCCACTCGACCTCAGTCCTTAATGTATGTGTGTCGCTGTTTACAGTATTTCCCTCTGTCCTTCCCCTCTCGGCAGGGTCTACAGTGGTATCTTCTTTCATTCCTAACAGTAGCAATTTCTGTTTTCCCTCGTCTTGACTGGCAAACACTCCAGACCAAAAGTGGCTCCAGATGCCAGGCTGACCCCCTCCTGCAGGATCTTGACACAGTAATTCATTATAACTGTTTTAGCCCTTGATATCTTCCTATCAGCTTTGTTTTTAAAAAATATTGTGCTAGATTTTCTATTTGTCTTCAACCAGAAAATGAGTCCAAATTATCTCCATTTTCCATTCCCAGAGGCAGCTCCCAAACACTTTCTCTCTACAGCTGAGGTTCTTAACCATTTTGGGGATATAATACCAAAAGCTCAGGCAAAACCAAAGTGGGACTACCTCAAACTAAAAACCTTCTGCACAGCAAAGAAAACAATCAACAAAATGAAAAGGCAGCCTCCTATGGACTGAGAGAAAACCTTTGCAAACCATGTATCTGATAAGGGGCTGATAGCCAAACTATATAAAAACTCACGTAACTCAACAGTAAAAATCCAAATAACCCAATTAAAACATGCGCAAAAGATAGGAATAGACATTTTTCCAAAGAAGACAAATGCCAACAGGTCCATGAAAAGGTGCTCAGCATCACTGATGCTCAGGGAACTGCAAATCGAAGCCACAACGAGACACAGCCTCACACCCGTGAGAACGGCGTGTATCCAAAAGACACACACTGGCAAGGTGGGGAAAGGGGACCTTGCGCATGGGGACGTAAACCAGCATAGCCACGATGCGGATGGCGTGCAGGTACTTTGCAAAACTACACACAGAACTACCACAGGATCTGGCAACCCCACTGCTGGCAGACTCCCGAAGGGAGGGAAAGGAAGCCAGGGTGCCGAAGAGGCGTCTGCACCTCCGTGTCCACAACAGCCACGACACGGACACAACTCAAGTGTCCATCAACAGATGCAGGGGGACCGGGCGCGGTGGCTCACGCCTGTAATCCTAGCACTCTGGGAGGCCGAGGCGGGAGGATGGCTTGAGCTCAGGGGTTCGAGACCAGCCTGAGCAAGAGCGAGACCCTGTCTTTACTGTAAATAGAAATTAGCCAAACAACTAAAAATAGAAAAAATTAGCCAGGCACGGTGGCACATGCCTGTAGTCCCAGCTCTCTGGGAGGCTGAGGCAGGAGGATCACTTGAGCCCAGGAGTCTGAGGTTGCTGTGAGCTGGGCTGATGCCACAACACTCTAGCTGGGCAACAGAGTGAGACTATCTCAAATCAAAACAAAACAAAACAAAACAAAACAGATCAAGGGGTAAAGAAAATGTGATTTATACACAGAATGGAACACTGCTCAGCCTTAAAAAAGTAAGGAAATCCTGTCATTTGTGACAACATGGATGGAAATAAAGAATACTGTGCTAAGTGAGATAAGCCAGAAACAGAAAGACAAATGCCACACGATCTCACATATGTGGAAACTAAAAAAAAGTCGAATATGTAGAGACAGCGAGCAGAATGGTAGTCACGGGGGCAGGGAAGAGGAGGGAGTGGGGAGAAGCAGGGCACAGGCTGCAGGGGCGCACGGCGAGGAAGCCGAGGTCTGGTGTGCGTCACGAGGACCGCAGCTAGCTGTGCTGTGCCCTGAGACCTTGCCGAGAGAGCAGACTGTAGGTCCTCTTACCACCCCCAGCCCCACGTATACAAGGAATCTATGAAGGTGATGGACAGGTGAATTTGAAAAAGAAATAACAAAAACCTCTTCTGTATTAAGAATCTTTCTGGCAATCTGGTGAAGCCTATGGACTCTTTCTCATAATGACATTTTGGATGAGGGATGCTCGACCTGCATAAGAAAGTGGATAATGTGCGTGATAAAATACACAGATTTACAGAGAAATCAATTACAGTGAAATACAGTTGTGAAAATAATATAAAATCAACTTTATGATACAATGATTTATCCACTCTCTTATACAGGTTGAGCATCCCAAATCCAAAATCTAGACTGCTTCAAAATCCAAGAAGTTCTGAAGGCTGACCTGACGTTCGCTGGAGCACTTCAGATCTCAGACTCCTGGGTTAGGACGCTCGACTGTGAGGACAACACCAGTGTTCTGAAACGTGGAAACACCCCACATCAGAAACACTTCTGGTTCCAAGCACTTCAGATAAGGGACACTCGACCTGCACAAACTTAAAATAAGAGCTGGCAGTGGGCCTCATTACCGTAACTGTGAGAAAATGATGGCAGTAAACAATACATCAGGATTTTCCCAGCTGCAATGAAAACATCTGCGATTTCTACCGATGAGACAGCTCTCGCCAGCCCCGCCCTGCCCACTGCTCTGCCGCCTCAGACTCGGCCACTCCTGCTTGGGGCCCTGGCACGGCTGTCTGTCCACCTAGAATGCTCTTCTGCCAGACAGGTGCATGGTTAATTCTCTTATTTTTTTGAGTCTTAACTCGAATAGCCCCAGTTTAATTTGGCCAAATAAAGGTGTACCTGCCTAGCCACACCCTGAAGCCCTGTGCTCAGCTGGCCTCACCCCTTCCAGAGACTGACCACTCTCTCGCACCACCCACGCCGTTCCCCTGCTGATTCTGCCTCCTGTTTCCTGTCCATCTCCCCGACTACCCAGCCAGCATGCCAACCCCACAGTGATGTCCCGCTCTCAGTGCCTGGCATACTTTCGTTAAAAAAAAGTAGACAGACCTAACAAGAAACCTTACTGTGGACGTGAGCAGTTCTCAGGAGAGGGTGATGGTGAGGACGCAGAGTTCTGAGTCCCGCCCAGGTGGGCAGGTGTTTGGGCTTCCTCAGGTCAAGTCCACACTCAGGAACACTGTGGGCTCTCGAGTCTCAAGCTCCCCTCAGAAACCGCTTTGGTGTTAAAGAATCCTCAAACTTACGTCAGATGTATTACCGCTATTCTGGATATGGCAAAAATAAAACAATAAATAAACGTCAGGTGAGCTCTTTAAATACCTGGGAGCCACAGCCCTGAGACCTGCATTTGCTTCCCTTATATTAATCTTTGCTGGAAAGTTTGTTGACTGTGTTAACTGAGGATAAGGCTCAGACAGACATGAGCATTTCGCGGAGCTTCTATGAGGTTATCAATTAACAGGCATTAAATATGAACTCTGAACCAAGGAAAAAACATTAAGCTGATAATGAGGTTGCAGCCTTAAAGGGCTGGACGTGATGAATTAGTCTCTCGACACGTCCTCACCTTCCTGTTGATTTCAGCGTCCTCAGTCAACCGTTCTATTTTAAGGGATTCTCTGCCACCCAGACAGGTGGTGCCTGTCGGCCCTGGACAGGAAATGCTGGCAGCACACGGCACCTGCTCTGCGCTCAAGCAGGCCCCCCCTCCTCTAGGGTGCACCCAGACCTACAATCCGCCACACCGTGCTCCTGCCCTCCCCATGCTCCCGCCGGCTGCGATCTGGTCCTGGGCCACATTCCAACACCTCACAGACGGCTGCACCACCTCCTGCTGCGTGTCCCCGACCCGTGCCCCACACCACCCCACCTGACCCCCGCTCTCCCAAAACTGTTCTGGACAAGGTGATCAGCGACCGAGGCTCCGACCCAGCGAACACCCCAGTCCTCTCTTGCACTCTTTTCTGCTCATTTGACACCCCACACACTGATGTTCTCTGCTCCAGGACTTCTGACCACATGCCCCCAGTTTACCCCCCGGCTGTCTGACCACCGTGTGTCCACTTCTGCGAGCGCGTCTTTCTTGGCGCTCCTCACGTCACCGTTATTCCTGGCTCACTGTCCTTACTGCTCTGTGCACACCCGCTGAACCTCACCGCTTCTCACCTGCTGACCAACACGTGTCTCACGCTTCCCAAGTCTGTCTCCAACGCCAGACTCTCCTTCAGCTCCACACTTGTGCACGCAACTGTCTGCAGATGCAGCTCTCACACAGAGCCTCACAGAACGGAATCTGCCCGGATCCCCTCCCTTAGCGACGCACGCTGCAGGAACAGCAGTCACCCCTGGGCTTCAGCACGTGATCCTGGCGGTTTCACCTCCTGGACACTCTTGGTCATCTCTCGGTCCCACTGCCCCCGTCTGCGCACCGTGGTCCCTGCATGCCGGGCCAGGCTCCTCACTGGGCCTTCGGCTGATGCCCCGCCATACACGGCCCCCAGAAGGTCACTACCTACAGCCCACAGCCCTTCAGCAGCACCCAATCCTCAGGACAGGCTAACCTCCTTCGTGTGGCCCCAGAGCGTGTCACGCTCCAGAACTGTGCGATGCACTCTTTGGGGTCACCCCCTGTGGCTGCTGAGCATCCCAGCGAGATTCTTTGCTCCCTCTTTGGAAACACTTCCCTCTGTTCTTACCTCTGGCTCACTAAACCTGACCCACCCTTGGGAGCTGCCTCCGCCAAGACAGGGCCGGCCTCTGCCCCGTGCCTCGACGCCAGGATGCACCTCCCAGGGCACCATCTACGTCCTCGCTGCACCCGTCTGACGAGTCTGGCCCACGCTGGGAATTCACACTTCTGCTGCAGACTTGAGTCTGCACGGGACACATTCCCCACTCACTCTAGAACACAGTGTTTATCCAGTTTACGACAGACTGCCATCTCACTGCGTAGCATGGGCCAACACGCATCCTCTGCAAGCAGAAAGAAACCATAACACGCCCGACCCGAGACGCTCGTTAACAACGCGTGACCCCGAGAGCTGTGCTTTGCCAACAGCCAACCGCCATCCTAGGAGAAATGGAATTCATGAGTTTTTTGCTGTGCGAGCCCCTGGGGCCCACACGCCCCATCTGTCATGAACGTTCCACCATGGGTTCCTGCTTGGCACGGTGCTGAAACCACAGAACCCTGTATGGGAACACAGGTGATAGCAGCCACCTACTTCACATCAGCACTGTCACCACCACTCAGGCAGAAAGAGCCCTGGACTGGACGCCCCACGTCTTTTGCCACCTGGCCAAGTGCTGGGAGCAAGTCAGGTCACTTCTGAGGGTCTTTGCACCTCGTCTGGGCACCGAAGACCTGGATGAGGCTCCGCTGAATCACCGACGCTGATGAGCTCCCACCACGGAGCTGACGAGGCCCCCAGCCAGGCGTGACTGTGCGAGCCCTGCCCTGCAGGAGCCCAAGGACAGTGGAGGAACAACAGACGCACAACAAGACCGCGGTCCACCGACGTCCTCTCACGCATGGCTCTGCCTGTGATGTGCTACGGCAAGGACAGCTAAAGCGCCTAGGGAAGTGAAGGACAGCGATGGAGTTCATCCGACAGGCGGCGTCCTGGGTTAGAAATCAGACTAACAATGTCCGTCCATGTCACGAAACACAGTGAAGAGAAGATTTTTTGGTTTTAAACTGGAACCTGAAAGGTTTGTTCTTGAAAGTGACTATTCCTAAAGGATAGACGTGTTCACTATGAGAGATTAGAATATACTCTGAACTCAAGAGCTACATATTGGTAATTTTTCCAAAAACGAACTTTATACAAAGTGATTCCGTTACAAGTCAGAACCTGTTGGCCCTGATGACGTGGATGAAGGTAGGAACAGCACCCAGAGTGGGCAGAGTCTCGCCCAGAGACAAGCAGACGGCGGGGACAGACGCCCGCAGGCAACAGTGTGCCCTGCTCACCCGCTGGGAGGGAACCGAAGCCACCATGCTCCCATTTTACAGGTTACAGAGGAGTTGCGTCTTCTCTCTGCCCTGAAGAATTAAACACATGATCAAATCCAGATTGGGCGTGGTGGCTTATGCCTGTAATCCCAGCACTTTGGGAGGCTGAGGTGGGAGGACTGCTTGAGACCAGGAGTTCGAGACCAGCCTGGGCAAGAGTGAGACGCTCATTTCTACAAAAAATAAAGAAAATTAGCCGGGCGTGGTGGCGCACACCTGTAGTCCCAGCTACTCGGGAGGCTGAGGCAGGAGGATCGCTAGAGCCCAGGAGTTTGAGGCTGCAATGAACTATGATGCCACTGCACTCTAGCCTGAACGACAGAGAGAGACCCTGTCTCAAAACAAAACAAACAAAAAAACACATATGATCAAAATCCCAAATAGGGAAAACCACCAGTGCAGGGTTTAGGAGGGGAGGACGGAACAGAGGTGTGCATCCTTCACAACAGCCAAGAGTAGCTGAGGGACCCCAGGGCTGAAGTGAAAGTTACCCAAGAAACTATTTACAGGCATTATTCAGTTCCCTAAATGTGGCTCTCTCTTGTCCCTACTCTAAACGTAAGTGGGGGTAAAAACTCTGCATAGGACTCAGGGATAGGCTGGCACATGCCAGGGACACGCAGTTGGGGCTGGGCTCTTGCTTGCACATTTGGTGACTAGTGACCGTGAATCTACGTTCGGCAGCAGCTGGCACAGCTGTGCTGTCTGCTGAGCTTCTGGAGGTCTGAGAGACAGAAGACAGTATTTTCGAAGTGCCATGGTTGCGAAGTGTTTACTTCCCAGAATATGCTTTAGAAGTGTTTATCAGGATGTTTGCCTTGTGCTTTTATTTTTCTAATTATAATGTAAGGTTCAGAAAATAAATTACACCTCTTCTTCTCAGCAAGTCTGTTAAGAAAGAGGCCCGTCCCCAAAACACTGTGCTTTAAAACTGAGGGCTTGTGAAAAGCTTGGAGCGTAAGACCAATTTCCAAGTCACTCATCAAACAGAAAAAAAATGACTAATTTAAGCTAACTGGGGTTATATGGGTAGAAAACATTTTCATAGGCTGTAGGAGTAAACTCTGAGGATCTGAGGTTATCTCCTCAGCAACAGGGAAAGTCACACAGACTCTCCGGCTTCCCTGAAGAACCCACAACTCAGGGGCCATCCTGGGACCCCCTGGTGTGGCAGAGGACTGGCGCCAGCTGTGAGCACCCGTCACGTCCATGCAGCTGAAAGGTGTGGCCTTGGGCTTGCCCAACTCAACAAATAAAATTAATACACAAAAGCAGCCTGTATTTTGGAAATAGGATTTAAGGTGCTTTGGAATAAGAGAGAGGAAAAGCTCTTCCTGCCAAGGTAATGGAGTCCCACAGGAACAGGAAACTCGAAGAGCCAGTTCTTCATGTCCCTAAGGCCTTGCAGCAAATATTTAACAGTAAACAGTTCAGCGGTTTGGTGTTTATACGCTAAGGAAGGTTCGCTTACTAAGGCTTATTGGCTGTTACATAAAATGATACCTGCATGGAACAAAACTGCTATTTTAACTTTCAGATATGCTTCACCAGGGTGCTCTTCCTGCAGGACACTGAAACCACACAAGGCAGGAGCACGCTATTAATTCAGTCATCGTCAGTAAACACAACAGCAAAAAATAAACTGCTTTTCTTTGGCCTGGTTTGATTTTAGAGGTTCTACACTAAAATCCTTTCTCTTTAGTAGATGTCTCCCGATCGAACCTTTTTCCGGAACCCTGACAGGCCAGGCATTCTGAGGGTCCGGCTGTCACCAACGTCCAGCTGCTACGCAGTCTCCCGTGACAGCCTGTTAACAGTCCGTGAGGGTGAAGACCACCTCGAACTGGGCTACCGCTTGTTAGCAGCACTGTACTTAACAACTGCGTCCATCAGAGACTTCCCATGCTGTATTTGATATTTACTTGTGTTTTCCCTTGATCGTGTTTGCTCCACGGCTTTGATACTTTTCATTCTGAAAAGAAAACTTTTATTTGCTAAAGAGCGTTGCCTAGTTTGTGACGCATCGTTAGGTCACATCCCCAACCCCCAGGGCTCTGCTGTCTGCACAGAGGCTGTGCGTGCACGAAGGCCTAGGAAACAAGCACACACCAGCACCCTGCAGCCCAGTGGCCCCCGCCGACCTAACTCTAAGCTCCTCACTTGAGTCACTCTGCACATCAAATGACCTGCCCAGGCTGCACCTGTGGCGAAGGTGATGTCCCACGTGGCTCCCAGTCCGAGAGGCAGCAGCTACCCAGGGGGTGGCAAGTGTCCAAACATCGACGGCACCACCACTGAGTAGGAAACACAGAGGGAAGAGGGAGAATGAGCCAGCAGCCAGTGCAAACACACGGCACGTGTGAACACGCAGGGAGTAAATCCGTGTAACTTCTGGCACGAACCACGCCAGGGAGAAGAGTGGCTGGAAACGGGCTTTGTTCCCATGTTAAGGACTCTAAATTGCATCTCGCAAGCCCCTGGAGAGCCATTTATCTTGAAGCAGAGGGATAACATGACCAAATCTGACACACGTGAGCCCTGAGAGCACCGTGGGGCTTAACACAGGATAAGCCACATCAGGCTCCAGTGGGAGCCACCACGTGGTGGGGCCGCCTTGCTGCCAGTCCTCCCCAGCCCTAGCACGCGCCTTGCACAGAGCAGGTACTTCAAAAATAGTTGTGGAAATTCTAAGTAAATAAACGACTACATTTTAAGACTGCATGGGGAAACCTACCATTTTCTAATCTTATTTTAGAGGGGAAAAGAAATTCAGCCTGGGGTGTGAGTTAACAACAAGGAACCCAGCAACACTGCACTCTGAAACCTTTTGTTTCTCATAATGCAGAGGCAGGGGTGGGATCCTGACCAGAGGGTGCAAAGCCCGGGGGCCAGTGGAAGGCAGCAAGTATCCCCAGAGCACACCAAGGTCTGCATCAAAGCACTATTTAACCAGTATGTGACTCTTGTCTTCAGCAAGCTAAACAAAAATTCTATCCAATGCCATTTTATTTTTCTTTCACATCTTTATACCAGGCACAAAGCAAATTACGGTGAAATGCATTCCTAAAATTTAAACTGACCCTTTTACAAAGAACAAAAGTGATAAACTAGCAAGCGCTGCTAGACGCACTCTGGGAACTCCCGTACGTGGAGTCTAGGCTGGGCTACGACACTCTGGTAACATCACTGAAATATCCACAGTATCAAGCGGAAACAACAGCAAGCTTCCGAACCTCACGAGCAGGGAAATGAGGTCTCCGCCCACAGAGAAGGTGCTGTCT
>RJWJ010013945.1:13666-38979 GCA_004363605.1 Indri indri | reverse complement strand
AAACAATGGTGATATAGCACCTCTTGTATACTCCTGGATAGGGTTGGAACGCATTCTACTAAGCGAAGTATCCCAAGAATGGAAAAACAAGCACCACATGTACTCACCATCAAATTGGTAGTGACTGAACATCACATAAGTGTACATATAAGAATAGCATCTATTGGATGTCGGGTAGGGAGAGAGGGGGAAGGGGGAGAGGCGAGGGGGAGGAGGGGACGGATATATGCATACACAAAGGGTGCAATGCGCACCCTCCGAGAGATGGACATGCTTGGGACTGGGACTTGGGGGGAAGGGGGGGCAAGGGCATCATACGTAACCTAAACACCTGTACCCCTATAAACAACAAACAATAAAAAAAATATATATGTATTGGCTTAGTATTTCTGAGACTATGTTCAAAACTGTGAAAATTATGTCAGTGTTACTGTTAAAATTCTAACCCCTATTGAATTCTAAAGTGATATCACTACAAACACTAGAGTCTAAATATTTTTTTTTCTTTTTTTTTTTATTGTTTGTTGTTTATAGGGGTACAGATGTTTAGGTCACGTATGTTGCCCTTGCCCCCCCTTCCCCCCAAGTCCCAGTCCCAAGCGTGTCCATCTCTCGGAGGGTGCGCGTTGCACCCTTTGTGTATGCATATATCCGTCCCCTCCTCCCCCTCGCCCCTCCCCTTCCCCCTCCCTCCCTACCCGACATCCAATAGATGTTATTCTTATATGTACACTTATGTGTTGTTGAGTCTAAATATTTTTAAAGTATATTTCTCTTTTCATTTTCTTTACAATGAAATAGCATGTAAATTGAACATCACTTTTTAAATTTTTTCAAGTAAATATGATTCATTGATAAAATTAATTTATTTGATAAGTAGCAGTTCAGTTTATTCTCTTCTCTTTTAAATTAACAAACAAAATTGTTGTATTTAAAATAGATGCTGTTTAGGAGGAAAAGAGAATACTCCTGTTTTCTTTCAGTGTTTTTAAAGTATTTAACTAAATTTCTGAACCTTGATAGAAAACTAATTATGCTTATTTATTTAATAATTATTTACCCAGAGGTAAACTAGAAGAAACTACTTGTGATATGTGTTATATGTTATTGTTTGCATGGAGTATGACTCTTTAAAAACATGATATTTTGCTCATTTGGGAATCAAAATTGTCCTCAGAGGAAATGAATTATCTCATTATTACTGATGCATAACACCCATGGGGAGTTTTAAATTTTTTTTTTTCTTCTACGATGTGTCAAGTCACGTTAATACCAACAGCATCTCCATTCTGAGCTGATAGATACTTCTGATGTACTCAACAAGGAGTTGACTTTTAGAAATGAAATTAGCACAATTATCAGGCACATGTGTTATAAATAGACTTTGATAAATAAAATATACTTTGAATTTTCTTTTTCTGTGTAGGAAAAATTTTAAAGACCAAAGTTTTGTTTGCATGAGCATAGTTCCCATTCTTTTATTTAATTTTTACACTTCTTTCCATGAGATTAAAAAGTAACATTGTTTTTACCTACATTAAGAGCAGTAGCAGGCACAACAATTGGAATCTGTAACCAACAGCACAGCATTCATATTTACCAATGTGTTTCAAAAAAAGATCTCCAAGTTTGCTTTTAATCATCCTTATTTTTGCAAAATTTTCTAGAAGTCAATTCTGTATTTCCAATTCCACAGTCCTTGAACAATTGAGCAATGGACTGTAACGTTGTAACTACATTTCTTCATTTTCCGATACAGTAATACACACAATTAGACGAGGTTCTTAACATTCCTTCTCCAATAAAATCTAAGTTGAACCACTGTCTACAAAATGCTGGGACCCTTCACTACAGAAGGCAGACAAGCATGAAACTAGATTTTTTTTTTAGCTTTCATTTATTACTTACTAAGAAAAATGTCCAGAGAGGTAAAAAGCTTCCCCCTGATAATTCAAATTTGCATCTACCTCTCAACAATTTATGTTCTATATTGAGAATAAAAGGTTTAAAATATTTTATTTTATTTTAGTATTCTATTTATTTTATTTTATTTATTTTGACAAAGTCTTGCTCTGTTGCTTGGGTAGAGTGGCATCATTGTAGCTCACTGCAATCTCAAACTCTTGGGCTCAAGTGATCCTCTTGCCTCAGCCTCCCGAGTAGCTGGGACTACAGGCAACATGGCACCATGACCAGCCAATTTTTCTATTTTTAGTAGAGACAGGGTCTCGCTGGTCTCAAACTCCTGAGCTCAAGCAATCCTCCTGCCGCAGCCTCCCAGAGTGGTAGGATTACAGGCATGAACCAACATACCCAGCCTAAATTTTGTATATATGCAATTTTTGTTTTATGCGTATAATTTGAATTATATATGTTTATATATAAATAATTTATTTTCTAATTAATGCATTGTATGTTAATCTCTTTTTTATAAATTGCATGAAGGATTCTGTATCTTAATTTGCAGTACTCTTCTAAACAGTCAGATTCCAGAAGAGTATAAAGCAATGAATAGTAATTACCCAACATTTCTTCTGCATAAACCACTGAGACTATGCCATAAAACTTGTCTAAAAGATTAACTTGTTCAAAAGAGGTTGAAATTTTGCCTTCGGCTCCTGAGAAATAAACTCTAAACTCTTGGAATACCATCCTTCATAAGAGTTTGTTTACCAAGAGCCTTTGGGCCATGCCATATAGTTTATGTCTATGATAACAAGGTGGGGCTGTGGGCAACAACCTCTCTAGGTACATGAGTCTAAATCTAGCTACCACTTATCAATTATTACTTTAACAAGGCAAGTAAACTCAATACCTAGAAATTGTGTTGATTATAGTCAATGAAATAAATGAAGACCAAGAAGATGAAGCTAGACATAACAAACTTCATTGCTAGGTTAGTATATTCTTTCAAAAATAGGATGATGAAATATTTACAGAAAATATAACTTATTGAAGTTGAAGTGAAATTCACAACATAATATAGCCATTTTAAATGGAAAAATTCAGTGGTATTTAATTGACCCCCCTATCTAGTTCTAAAACATATACATCACTCCAAGTATAGCCTCTTACCCATTAAAAAGTTTCTCCCATTTCCCACTTCCCCCATCCCAGCGCAACCATGAATACACATTTATCTATTTGGATATTTTATATAGATCAAAGCATACAATATGTGACATTTTTTGTCTGATCTTTTACACTTAACATGATGTTTTGGAGGTTCATTCATATCGTAGCATGTATTTCATTCCTTTTCATGGTTGAATAGTATTTCATTATAACCACATACCATCTTTGTTTATTCATCTATCGATAGATATGTGATCTGTTTCATCTTTTGGTTGTTGTGAATGGTGCTGCTATGAGCATGCATGTACATGTACTTTTTAAAGCATCTGTTTTCAATTTGGGGGAGATATGTGAAATTGGGAGTAGAATTGCAGTGCAATATGGTAATTCTATGTTTACATTTTTGAGGAAACACCAAACTGTTTTCCACAATGGCTGTGACTGTACCATTTTGCATTCCTTCTGGCAGTGCACTTTTTTGTGATAGCCCTTCCTGTGTGATGTGGTATCTCAGTGTGGTTTTGAATTGAATTTCTATACTAATGATGTTGAGCATCTTTTCAAGTGATTATCGGCCATTTGTATATCTTCTTTGAGGAAGTGTCTAATCAAGTCTTTGCCCATTTTTTAATTGGGTTTTCTGTCTTTCGTTGCAGATATATAAGAGTTCTTTATGAAACTCGTGAGTGGCTGCTTCTCTCAGGGAGTGTGCCCCTGGCAGAGGCCCCTGTGGACAGATAGGCCTACCTCTCTTCCACTGGGGTCTTGTGGTGGAACAGCATGCACAATTGGGGATCCCCCCCGCCACCAGTGACTCACAGAGACTCACACTAGTGGATCAGACACACGGACTGAGGGGTAGTTCAAGAGCCAGTCTTGGGCAGTGAGGAAACTCACATGAATTGATCTGATGGAAGAGTGCTGTGGTGTCAGTTACAGGGAGTGACTAGGGAGGATGCCCAGCCCACCCCAAAGAGGAACTACACTAATGGACAAGATGGAGAGTGCCTAGCCTAAAACCCTAGCTCTCAAATGAATAGGCCCCTCACTGGGGAACAGTCTACCAGGCTTGGAGAGATTGCCCTGAACTTCAAACCAGCAGTTCCCCTTAGTGGCTAGATAAGCAAGCTCCGAGCCCTGCTGAGGCCTCGAAATGCCTCTTCAGATCTCACAATCCAGTCACAATTACTACTGCTCCTTCCTCTATCTCAGGCAGAGTAGAGATCAAGCAAACCCCCGGGAGCTACAGGATCCCTTCTAAAACTTGGGGCATTTGTACACCCCACCTGGAGAACCAGAGCTTACCGCAGGCACAAAAGACCATCTTGGCAGCTGGCTCTTCCACATAAAGATCAATCAACCAAAGGTGTGGATATTCTACTGCATTTTTCCATATTTCAATTGGATCTTTCTTAGCATCAAACAATGGCTTTAAAATATCATCACTGAGAGCTCAATCAATTCCATCTGTAGTTCTTTAGGTGCGCTCCTTGGTGATACCAACTAGGTGAGGCTAAAATGCTAATTTGAATGTGATGTCATGGTTCTTAAAGTCAGTGAAGCTTTCATTGTATTCTCTATACAATGTCTATAACAACTGCATATTCTCCAAGTGATTCACATATATCATCCTGCTCATTAATGACCTTTGTTAACTAGGGAAAATGTTCACCTGAAATTTTCTTTTGAAGAAGTGTTTTGAAAAAAGACAGTCTTTTTTTTTTTTGAAATGCTTGGATTTTTTTTTTTTTTTTTTGCCACATATCGTATATAGACTTAGTTTTACCTTGCAAAAAAATATTCAAGTTCTAATTTGATATGATATCACACAGAAATGCTTTCTTCCTATAGAAGTCTTCTTGAAATAATTTACATTGCTGATTCTGTTCTTCATAAAATTTAACTATCTCTTCTTGCAGAGATAAAATTTTGGCTAACACCTGTTCCTGTAGCCAAAGCACTTTAGAATGATATGGCAAATCCACACTGGATACCTCATTGTTCAACTTTAGAATGTTACGAAACTGATGATGCCGGTGGTGCCTCTGCACAAATATAGCTAACAATATTTATAACTTGTTGCAAAGTATCACATAAAATAGTAGCTTTAGCACAGAGATTTTGTTGATGCGAGATACAATGAAAAGAAATGAGAGTGTCTGGATCTGTTAACACTTTTTGTTATCTGTGCAATAAACCCTTCATGTTTTCCTGTCATGGAAGATACACTGTTTGTACATACACTGACTAAATTTACCAAATTCAGTCCAACTAAATGGCATTTGTCTTTAAAAATTGTTGAAGATATCTATTCCCCGTGTTCTGTTCACAGGAGTGCCCAAAGTGAGTCACTTCATAGCAAAGAAAATCTTCTGTTACGATCCAAATGAAGTACAAAACCTGTGCCAAGTCAGTAGTATTGGTTAATTCATCCAAAGCGATTGAATAATATCTATTTTCCTTTTCGAGTATTGCATGAAGTTGTTCTGTTAAGTTGAAGCCTAATTCATGCTGCCAAACAGGTATGGCTCTCCTTGAAAGAGGGAGGCAGTTGTTTGCACTTTGAAACGTTATCAGGGTCTGAGCATCCTCCAATTTCAACAATGCATTCTTTCACAATTTCTGCATCACCAAATGGCTTCCCTTTTTTCCCTGAGTATATAAGCTACTTTATAAGTTCCTTCAGTGGCATTATCCCCAGGTCTTATTGCTGCTTGACAGAACTGTCTTTGCTTTTGCTTTTCATCTTTTAATTTCTGCATTACAACCTTTTGCCCCCTCCCTCTAATTTAAAATATTTGTGGTCATTATGAGCGTTATAATGCTAGTGAGCATTGAATTTCTTTAATGTTGACATTGCAGTATCACAAAACAAGCAAATCATCTTATCTTTAGAAGAAACAAAATAATATTGCAATTCCCAATCCTCATTAAAAAAAAAAAATCTGTTTTCTTCTTTCAATGTTCTCTTGGTCTTCTTTGACATGATAGGCTGCTAAGCAAACAGAATTAAAAAATACTGTGCAACTATTCAAAAATTTCACTTCAAACACAAACACAGTGAATTCTTGTCAAAATCTGATAACAGACTGGTGTGCTCACTCGATCCCCATAATCTCTCACCAACCAGCTTCATGTGGTAGTGGTGTCAGTCTGGCCAGGGAAGTTAGAACTAAATCATGAATGTAGCAGCCATCAATTTAGCCCTTATGGTTTACTAGTGTTCTAATTGTGCTGGTCAATCCAAGAGGATTATTTCATTGAAACTTATTTTATTCTTTTATGTTTTAAATATGTTCATTTGTAAAATAAAAATATAAAAGACTAACAAAAATATGTTAATAAAAATGAAAGTATTTTTTCTGTAAAATTTAGATTCAGTCAAAAGGTCATACTTAAGGACCTAGAAGGCCACATGTGACCTTAAGGCCGAAAGTTCCCCACCCCCGTGCTAGATGATAGATAGATAATTAGGTAGGTAAACAGCTAAAATATATTTTACTGTGTACTAGAGGAATTATAATTAACATCTTAAATGTATAACAATCTAGTCTTTATTCATGCCAGCTTACTTTCAATAGCGTACAAATTTCTACTCTTCTACATTGGCTTCTCCTCTTTATTTTTCTGATGTCACAAATTGCATCCATTTTAGGTGATGTGCCAACAAGATAGATTTATATCTATTTTTACACATTTGGCTTTTAAATCATGTAGGCAATACAAAGCAGTGTTAAAAATCAAAAACACGGCAATAGTGGCTTTCGTATTGTATTTACCTATGTAGTCACCTTTACCAGGCATCTTTATTCCTTTGCACAGTTCTGAGTTCTGTCTAGTGTCTTTTCATTTCAACATGAAAGGTTTCCTTTAGCATTTCCCATAAAGCAGGTCTATCGGTAATAAACTCTACTTCTGTTTATCTGGGAATGCCTTAATAATTTTTCCTTAGGCTCTGTTCACTTTTCTTCATTCTTTTTTTCTTTCCTTGCTTCTCAGATTGGTTAATTGTAACTGTGCTGTCTTTGAGTTCACTGTTCCTTTATTCTGCCTGCTCAGATGTGCTGCTGAACCCTATAATGATTTCTTTTCCTTTCAGTTATTGTATACTCCC
Source organism: Indri indri (assembly GCA_004363605.1). Taxonomy (NCBI): domain Eukaryota; kingdom Metazoa; phylum Chordata; class Mammalia; order Primates; family Indriidae; genus Indri; species Indri indri. The sequence continues at coordinate 31,790 of RJWJ010013945.1, read as the reverse complement.
TGCTCGCCATGAATCTAGGGATTAGGCAGAGACTTAATCTTAGGGTGTTCTCGGGTCTTTTCTGAACATGCATCCTGTCTTAAGCGCGCCTGTGGTTTTCTAAATTCCTCAGTATAAAAAGACAGTTTTGAATGCTTTAATGTCCCAAGGAAACTCTCTCCCCAATTTTTTCTCCCATGTTTAGGCAGCCAATTGTATGTTTCAGTTGTAATCTTTTGCCCTGGCGCCTACAGGTTTTTCCATCAACTTACTTTGTGTTTGAACAACGTCTGACACTTTTCTGCCCTTAGCACCCACTTAGGTGAAACAGAGATATGTCCTTCTCTGTCATCAGTTCTTCGCCCCTAGATGGGTTAGAATTCATTAACACAGTCTTTAAATAAGATATATTCTGCTCCCTCTGGAACCAGGGACCAGGGTCCCACAGTGAAAATTCTACATTCTCAAAACCACCAGAGAGTTTGGGATTTGTGGTACGAAGACAAGTAAAATCGTCACAAAGCTTTCCTACCATTTTTACATTACCTTTTTCTTTGTTCTGCATTTGTTTGGTTGCTGTATACCTTTGACTATTTTCCAGAGCACTGACAAAGTTGGTTCTGACAGTTTCTGCTTATTTTTCAGTGTTTCAGCGGGGGGATGAGTGTTTAGAGCTGCCTAATTCTGTCATTAAATTTTAATCACAACCCTATGAAATAAGCAACTATCTCTATTTTGAAAATCAGAAAGTTTTGTCAACTTGGCCTAAATAAATTAGCTGAGGTAACACTTTTAGTAATTTCCAAGGACAAGAAAAAGAAACAATCACATATTTCAAATTTATTATTACACAATTTTAAAAAAAATAAAGTATGTCATACAAAAGGTCTTATTATCAGGAAAGTTATTAAAATTTAGACTTCCATTTCTGAAAAATAAAAGAGATGAGTTAGACTTGCCTTTTCAAATATTTCCCATTCCTCCTAAACAATCTATGAAGATTTCATTAAAAAAGCATTTTATGCAAGAAAATTTTTCTTGTATTTATGTTGATCACCCTCAATTTTTGAAAATTTTTGCTATTCATTTTGTTTTTCCTGTTAATTTAGCCTTTCTAATTATATTGCTTTTTTATGTTGGCACAGGAAAAAGATCTTCTTACCGTTTTTGAGAACAGATTGGAAGAGAGGAAGTTTTCATGCTTATTGGTAATGTAAATCCCAACTTACAAAAATCCCCTCTAAAAAAATCATAGGAAAGAAAGAAGAGTACCTGTCTCTAGCTTATTTCTGGAGAATGACTTGTTATAATAATAAACAACCATGTACAGGATGTTTAACTCACAATCACAATAGTTCCTCATTTTACATGGGGCATGGATTCCAGAATCCCCCACAGATACAAAAGTCCGTCAAGGTTCAAATCCCTTACAAAAAATGATACAGCATTTGCATATAAACTATACACATCTGCCTGTATACTTTGTTATTTCTATATTACTTCTATAATAGCTAATATGATATAAGTGTTATATAAATAGTTTTTATACTATGTTATTTAGAGAATAATGTTAAGACAAAAAGTCTGAACATGTTCAGTACAGACACAACCATTTTTTTCCCCAGGTATTTCAGAACCACAGTTGGTTGAATCCACAGATGCAGAATCCATGAATATGGAGGGACAACTGTATTTAATATATATACATGGTACTTCTAAAGACAATATTGGAATAATATTTAGAAAATACAACTCTGTATTCTACTACAAAAAATAAACAATAGAAAATCATCGTATAGGATACCCAAGACACTGAGATAAATTGTCATTTATATAAACATGTAATTCTTATGTATGTTAGTTTCTACAATTTCTATTTCAAATGTTACTATTTTACAATTTATGTTTCAAAGGAATAAAAAAAAGAGAACACATACCTCACAGTTAGCACTCTGATAGTTTGTTTGGGTGTTTTTTACTTTAAATGATTTTGTACTCATGCTGGTACTGTCAGTTCAGAGGCAATCTTAATTTTTAAAAATTTTAAACATCATAGTTTCTAATGAAACAGCAACAATAATGTGGCTTTGCCTTGAATGGTATTATTTAATACACGCAATAATAAAATTGTTAAAAGAATTTAACTATGATTCTTGCCATTCTTTGAAGTTGAACGATATATTATACCTTTTGAATTTTGGTGTAAATATAAACTCTTATCTAAAGAATGCATCTCTGTTAACATGAGAATTAACCTTATTTAACATTTTTGTTTAAACTAACAGTTTTATTAATTAGAAATTAACATCTTTTAATTCTTGCTAATTATTATGAAATGATTTTTCAAAATACAGATATTTTCAGTACTATGTACCAATACATCTTCTGATTATTAATCCTTTCAAGTGCTATTTTTATTATATTGTTTTATTGATATACAAAGAAAGATGTTAAATTTAATTTATTCTAGCACCGGTTCAATTTTCAATTAGTTACCTGCTCTAATTAGGTACGACACTAGATTTATTTCTGTTGCTTGTTCTTTTACCTATTTCTTTTCCTTTCACTCTTAACTCTATCTGCAATCTAGCAGAAAAAAGTCAAACTAATTTAATTAATAATTTTGTTTAAATTTCCTTCATTAAGAGGATATAAATTCATGGTAACTAACATCTCTCTGTATTTCTAGCAAGTCATTCCGTGATTAGTTCTAAAGTAAAGGTAAAACTCACTTCCAAATGAAATCTGATATCCATTTCTGACAGCTTCCTTATTAATCAACATCTAGATTCTTTCTCTCTCAAGCTTCTCTTTTATCCCCAAGGTCTGTGTCATTTAGTCATTGAAAGAAAATGCGAAATTTTCTATATGGATTTGTCTAAACAGCTTATCACTGGTTCTAGCGACCTAAGTGTTCACCTCCCCTCCAAACTTTCTTACATAAGCATTCAGCAAAAGGGGGAAAAAGTATTTTCACTTGTTCTCAGTATCATCAACTGGTAGGGTTATATTTTTCCATGTTTCAAAAATCAATGTTAATCTCACCTATTGGGAAGCTAAGCACAGTTATAACAAAAATACACTGCTAATTGTCTCTGTGTATATAAGGAACACGGAGTCTCTTTATTTAAATGGTTTATTGTGATGGGGCCATAATACTTCAGAAGGTCATAAAAGCCCAATGGAACCAGTTAGTCAGAGACTGACTCTGCACACCATGACCTAATGTCTGCATCATTATCTTAATCCCAGAACCAGGCACATGTGCACAAAGGAGTTACCCTTAGGATTCAGCCAATTATTTCCAACCAGATCATCTACGTGTGTAAAAAACAACCACTTTTACAGTAGTTCAACAGCTTTGCTCCTCTGTATAGATCAGATGCTTCCTCCAAAAAATGCTTCTATACCTGAACAAAGAAGACAGGCTATAGTGGCCAACTTGCAACTTCTTCTTCAGTTCATCCTCTCTTTTATAGAGCTAATAAATTAATCATGGTTAGGTACCAGCCATGGTGAAGGTCTCTTCTGAGAATAACTTTTAAAGGCTTTCTCCGTCTTTACCCAGATGGGATTTTCTTAAAATTCCTCTTCTTCCACTTCTTTCCTTAGGAGGGATATATTTGCATTCCACCTCCTGTAGTACTGGCCAGTACCAAGTTTGGAAAGCAAAGCAAAGCATCGGAGGTTCTATAATCATAATAGTAATGGGAGTTATGCTTTGAGGGACAGACACTTGTTAGAATTAACAAAAGTGTATTAGTCCTGTAGACTTTAATTCTTTCACTCTTAAGCTGCATAATAAGAAAGCCATTCTTTTATCCCATCTTCCTTTTCTTCCTCCTAAAGATTACAGGGTCTGTATACAGGAAATGCTGCATCATCACATCACTCCCACATCCCTATGATGCATCTGGGTAAAAACATAACGTAAGTGATTGTCTGAAAGCTATAGCAAGAAGTTAAAAGTAAGATGAGTCAGAATCATGAGTAGAAGAAAAAAGGCAAACAGTGGCAATGACTGTGAATCTTAGCGGAGGTGGTAGAGACATAAGAAGTTTAGGAGACTTGTATTTTTATAATCTGAATGCTTTCGTAAAGCAGGTGTATACTTGTGATTGATTTCTCAATGACCAACCCAGTTTAAACTCTCAGGGGATTTTAAAGTACCTCTTTGGAAATCTTCAACACCTTAGTCCCATGAAAGCCTTAACAGTGAGTCATCTTTGATGTCATTTCATTAAATGAGTTTTTTTTTGTTTGTTTGTTTGTTTGTTTTTTAAGCTGGCAACATTGTCTTGTGCAGTCTGAGGAAATCACTGTGCTAAGATATCACTATGAGACCTACGATTCTGAATGTTTTACCTTATATCAGGGATGAGAAATCAAAGTTATTTTTTGCCCAGAAAGCTGTACATCGATAAATATTTATGGATTAAATGAATAAACGAATGAATGTTGCATCATTTACCACTGAGAATTTCTTGAATTAGTTCAAATGATATATTCCAGTCTTATAAAAAAAATGGTACTTTTTAGAAGTAATTAATACAGGATTTTAGCACCACAGTTCTGGAGGATCAGTGAGAGTACTAATAATTGCTCCAATTTCTTTAAAAGAAGAAATTTCAATACTACAGTGGTATGACTGTTTTATATCTTTCATTTTGTTCTTTCCAGAACTGATTGCTATTATTCCAATGTTATCCTTCTAATGAAAATAAGTATCAATATGTCAAACTGATCTAGATGATTTGAATTGAGTGATAAAATACTAATTTTCTCCTGTTCAATATTTATTCCCTTTCAAGTATATGCTTATTATATGAAAAAATAATTACTTAAAATAAGAGATCTTCTAAAACAAAGAAAATTTTAAATGGGTTTTTTTAACATTATAATTTTATATCTCAAACCGATTTGCATCATGATCAGGACCTGTTGTGTATCTCGTTACGAGGTGCTTAAAGAGGGACTTCCGTTCATGGTGACTGGTTATTTATTTAACTTTAGTGAACAGGACCTAGATCCACGCATTAATATTGTACTCTTTAAAAGCAAAGCACAATAAATACTTGATATATTGATTTTCTTTTTCTATTCATATACTATGATTTAATGCATCAGCTGTTTATGTCTTCTTTCTTCTACTAAGTTATTGTAAAGTGCCAACCAATTGCTCGAAGGATAGAACAGCAGTTGATAAAGTGATCAAGTAAGGCTTATAAAGAATATGAAGGCAAAGCTAGTCCTTGAAGAGAAGGATTTAGATAGGAAAACAAGTGTATACTATTGTGCAGACCAAAGTTTTACATGAAAACCAGCTGAGTTGTTCTTTATCTTTCATTCATTCATTCACACATCCATTCATTCAACAAGCATTCATAAAGTGCACATTTTGTTCTAGGTATCATGCTAAGCCTTTGGGATTCAGAATAAAATAACACACAGTTATCTACAGTAGTCACTAAACAATTCCGTTGTGGGTATGACATATGTGTAACATATTTAATATACACCTGCATTAAATCCTCACAGTCTATAGGAGCTCATCCATAACACAGGCTATTGTTGAGCAGATGCTGTAAACAAATGATGTAAAGTTAAGTGAGGAAGCACTGACAACTCTTGTGACTTACTGAGCCATTTAAAATGAGCAATGAGCCAAAGCAGGCATCCTACAGAGAAAGAATCAATAATGAATACATTATCATACATATTTCCCTAAGACAAGGGTAATAATCATGTGACACTCACTTCTGTTACTAAATAATTTTCAGGAGCCCTTCCTCCCCTCCCCATGGACTCTAGCATACCTATTTCTGATACAAAATAGAGAGATCTGAACTGCTATTAATACCATAACTCTGTTAGACTATAGCTGCTCAGTACATTTTTCAGAATCCATCGGATCATTTAAACCTTCAGAGGGAAAATGGCAATTGAGCGTAGGTTTTACATTAAAGCAATACTGTACTGACTAGAGGCAATGTGGCATTCTACCAGTTCATCAGTTGTGCTGTATCCTGAAAACTTACAAAGGATAAATAAGCAAATACCTTGTCTTCTCTTTCACCTTGCTTTCTATTTTCAAATAGACCACTAACATACTTTTGTTACATTGCTAAAAGGCTTATTTTCATATCCTTGTAAATTGCATGATTTAAAATATGGAAAGATATATTTTATCCTACCAGTCATTATTTTTATTACTCATTATTGTCTTAGTCTAGTATTTCCTTAATATCATTCAGTAGGAATGTTACATGTGTTCAATAAATGGTGGTGACATAAAATTCAACTATTAATACATTCACGAGAGGGAACAATTAAAATACAAAGAAGACAATAGTGCAGGTTGTTCTGGCTACCTTTTTACTGAAAGTGTTTATCCCTTGCGTTAATCATTAAATGACAAATATAAGTCAGCTATTCCTTCAGACAGCCTGACTTCCCTCATTCCTTTCACAGATTAAGAATTAAGTCCAGGTAGGCCTATATCCTAGTGATTAAAGAAATGTATGTATGCATTTTATATTGGCAAAATGTTGATAATTGTTGAAGTTGGGTGACGGATATATTGGGCTTCATTTTATTATTCTCCACATAACCAGATATGTTTGAAATTTTCCATAATACAAATACAACTTAAAATAAAAGTGCACATATACTCACATGAGAGAAAGAAATGTCTTTCAACAGAAGACTGAATTTTCAAACCATTTCACCTTTAAGATAACTTTTTAAAAACCTTAATAGTGACTAGGTGATGTGTAGATAGTTATAAACTTGCACACAGGGTTATATTAATATTAAGTCTATTTTAATATTAAGTTTTAATATTAAGTCTCTATTACCTTAATACATATTAATAGAGTTTGATTTTATTAGGAATAAGCAAAATGCATCTTATTAAAACAAAAGGAGGGGATAATATCTAATATTATCAACGGAAGGCAAGAATATTTGTAACTACATCACTATACCTCCTTATTTGGCTGATGATAAGAAATGAAACAGAAAATTCATTTTACTTTAAGCCTTTAAATCAGAAGATGATAGAACCCATCAAGATGCACTCCTCACCACCCAGTTTTAAAGAAAAATTTCACACATTCGTGGAGATCTCTTTTCTTCATTTGTGGGCATTAAGTACAATTAAAAAGAATAAAGTATCCATTTATCACATGTGGCAAATGGTATCTCTGAGGACCTACAGGTCAACACATTCTCTTCTACTAACTTGACACCTGGTTATTGTAGACTCAAAAGACAAAAGTCATTCTTTTCTGTTAGCCATTGGTTTTATTCTATCTCAGAAATTTCCCATTCTTTTCTCTTGGGACTTACTCTGCAGTATGCCTCCAAACTCTGGACAAGACAAGAATAAGTCACATTACCTTTTATACCTCATTAGCTTTAACAGATACATAGCTAGCACTTACACAAACACCATCTTACCTGCTGTTCTGTTCCTCACTATATTGCCTTCCTGCTGTTTTTACAGGTGGCATTTAAGCAGTGATATTCTCAGATATATCATTGTTACTACATTATTTGACAGATTTGCAGGCACAAATCTGGGGATAAAAGTTAACTTGGAAAAAATTACTATCAAATTACCAAAAGTTTATATAGCATGAAATGAAAAATAAGTATATATTTAAGATTAGCAGCATCTTCCAAAATCTTTGTAAAGAAATTACTACAGTCTTGTTTTTACTCACATTGTTTTCCTCTTAAACCCTTTAATATGAAATTGAACATATTTGTCAATACACTGAAGTTCTCTCTTTTTTCTTTATGAAGGTAAAGTATGCTATCATCATTACTAAAATAGACGACACTTTGCCCCATCCTTATATATCGTTTTGATATAGCTGTTTGGACTTCTATCACTGCTTATCATTAATGTAGAGTGGTTACCAATTGTTGAAAACAAATTTTAAGGTGTATTTTTCTGGGTCACAGTGAAAGCATAAAGCCAGATATATATTATGTGTAAATGGATAAAACAAGATGCAAGGTAAAATGTAGATAAACCCTTTAAAAAAAACAAAAGGCAAAAAAATAAATACAGTAAAAGAAAATCCCTTCTCATTCCTTTGATGAATTAATTAATTCATTAAATACTTATTTAGTGCCTACCCTGTGTGAGGTCCTGGAGAAATAATAGCTTATAAGACAGCTAAAACTCATGCTATGTGAAATTTCTTGAAACGGTGGGCTAAACATTGGAAATGAGATTTGTGAAGTTAGGTCAATTTTCCACTGTAAGGGAAAGGGCATTAATGAAAGTAAACTGTGCATAGCCACTATAGATATCATTGTCCTGGTCCTGCCATTGACGCAGCCACCATTTACATAGCTTACAGCAGAAGAGGGCTTAAGCCTTGTCATGGCCAGCAGTCTGACACATAAACAGCCAAGGATCTGGACAGAGGAAAGAACTGCCCTTCTTCATATCCCGTACCTCCCATCTTTCCTGTTCTGTCCTCCTAAATCCTCTCTTCTGGAACTCTCTGCTGTAGTAGGCACGTAGGGCAAGTTGCTGGGGAAAATATTGCATGGCCAGCAGCATCTGACACTGACAAAGGGGCTCTGGAGCTACAGAGATCAGGGAACCCAAATCAACTCCATCAACTTTGCTGCCTTGGTAAGTGAAACCCTTTGATACCGTTCACTATTATTACAAATTTAGATCATAGCCCTTGCAGTCTCCATGATTAATTAGTTTTCCTTTGGTACAACATGCTAAATATGGCAGTACTCACTTTCATTCATCAGAAAAAAAAATACCCCTGCCTCCTTTATTTTAAATTCTTTCCTGGCAAAGGAAAGCATAAAATAGTTGAGTGAAAAATGCACAAAACTGGTAATTACTAAATTGTCCTAAAATCATCATGGTGGGACATAAAAATAATTGAGATCAAATGGCCATATTAAAAACTACAGATTCTTCATTTCCAACATTTCCAGGCAAGTCTGACTGAAGTTAAACTCTAAGTTTGGGGAAAAAAAAAAAAGGAATGTATGTTATTCCATTCTGTTGAAAATTATTTTATATGTTGGCTAGAAATGTATTCTTTGTCTTTGAGCAGGATAAAAACAATGACCCCCAAAATGTTCCTGCTGGCATTCTGCCACTTAAGATAAGGTGTATAAGGTGTAGCAAATCTCCATAGTCACTGTCAAACTTCTCTCTCCACCCGCCACTATTATCTCCAAAAAATTAAGCACTTGTCCTTTTCCTTTCTGGAAGGAAGGAACATGCCATTTTCAGTGTCTGTGAGTTCGTACTTCCAGAGAACAATCAATTATTGATTGCGTGAGACTTTATAAATAAAGCCAAATGTAGGCAGGTGATTAATCATTCATTTCTGGTTCACCTTGAGGGAACAGTACAATGATAATAAAAGCAAAACATTGTCTATGTTTCCTGTTCCTTCTGTGCATGTGCATCAAATGCATGCTCTACGCGGGTCATAAAAATTCTTGTACTGTTGCCTGAGTCAATTGGTGTGGAAAATCACCCAGAGAGAGAAAAATGGTCTCTTAAGAGTACCTACTATGTGTCAGGAACTTTGTATATCTCAGGGGTTGCTATGCCGTCTTCCTCTTATTTAAGATAATGTTTATCTGACCAGGTTCCAATCCTAATTGCATTACCTATTATGTGACCTTGGGCAAGTTTTTAAACCTCTTTTTGACTCAGTTTTCTTAACTCCAAAACAGAGATAACAACTGAAACTATTTCATAAGATTGTTGTAAGAAAACACACACACACACACACAGACACACACACACACACACACACCCCTTACCAGTCAAACTTCGACCAGAGAAACAGAAGCATGAAGGGATATTTACATAGCTATTTACATATGTATTTATAGTAGAGAACATTACATTTATACTAACAAAGTTAATTGTGCCTTACACAGTTGCAGAAGCTAGTTAAGCAACCACTGCAAAGCTGATGTCTCCAGGTGCGATGCTGGAGCTCAGAGTCCGCAGGGCAGGCAGTCAGGAAGGAAAGACAGATGCAAAATGATTCAGTTCAAAGGCAGGCTAGAACTCACACACGAGTTGGAACTCCACTGAAACCAGTGTCTGGTCTTCTTGCCCCTGCACTTGGCAACAAGGGCATCCTGCAGAAGCTGGGGCCTTTGACACAGAGCTGAACACACACACTTGATCCAGGAATGCAAGAAGCTGATGAACCATCCTGGGAAGGGAGAGCAACTGCTGCTTCCCACCAATGAGGTAAATCAGCTGATTAGCAACAATGTATATATGTGCTACAAAATGGTCCCTGCTTCCTTTTGGCTTTCCAAATAAACAGAGAACCTTCCTTGTGATCTTCCCTAAACAGAAACAGACAAGAACGTGAGTACTGGGAAATGTAGTTCCTCCTGACCAAGCTGACATAACAGCATCACGCGCGCACACACACACACACACACACAAATACCACATATACAAATATACTCAAATATTCTTTTGACTAAGGAATAGTTTCCATTATATTAGTTTGTTTGAAATTTGGTCATTTTAACCCATGAAATTAGTAAGATTGTAGTTCAGAACACAAGAGTTTCAGGACAAATTTTATGGGAAAGAGGGGATGGAGAAGAGAGTTTGTCCAATTAAAACAGTGAGGTAGCCAGAGTTAGAACAAGTAAAAATTGACATAAAATTAAAATTTATAATGGATTATTATTTTTAAAACTTTAAAATTACCAATACCCATGAAAAGTTGAAACTTCTAACCTTTGGAAACTAGAGGCAGCTTCTGTCTCTCTACCAATTAAGTCAAAGGGGCCCGAGAAATCCCACTTTCAGCTCTGTTTTATTAAAAGTCCATGAATATAGCTCCAAATTCTATGAGTACTTATTATGTCAGTCAGCTTCCAAGAAGACAGATTTTATTTTGAGATAAGGATTCATTTTGCACATGCATTCCATACAGAGTAATTTTTATCATTTCTGAGTGGAAGGTTCCTTTGCTGTTCTGGACAGAGTAAACTTATTACCTTTTCAATTAAGTTTATTTTTAGGTGACAAGTATAAATTTGGTACTCTGGCAATGTGTTAAATCACTTGATTTTCCGTGCATTTTTTACTCATCAGTTAACAGTCTTAGCTTTCGTTCTTTTTTTCCCAGCTTTATTGAGCTATCATACTTCAAATTATATATGTTTAAAATACACAATATTATGATTTGATATACATATACATTGTGAAATGATTTCCACAACAAATTAACATATCCACCACCTCATGTGGTTACCTTTTTTGTGAGAATGGTAAAGATCAACTTTTTTTTTTGCAAATGTTAAGTATACAATATAATATTGTTAACCATAGTACTCATGTTATATGTTAGATTCTCAGAACCTATTCATATTATAACTGAATGTTTGTACATTTTAAACAACATCTTCTCACTTCTTCCACCTCATATGTGCTGGCAATCACCATTTTTCTCTCTGTTTCTATGAGTTTGATTTTTTTTTTTTTTTTTTTTTTTTTAGATTACACATACACATGATACCAAACGGTATTTGTCTTTCTCCGTCTGGCTTATTTCACTTAAAGCCCTCCAGTTTCCTACATGTTGTCACAATGTCAGGATTTTCTTCTTTTCTGAGAGTAAATAATATAGATATAGATGCATATGTATACATCACATTTTCTTTAATCACTTAGCCACCAACAGATATTCAGATTGTTTATGTATCGTGGATGTTGAGAGTAATGCTAATAAATATGGGAGTGCATAAATCTTTGAGATATTGATTTCATTTCATCTGTTTTTTAATCCAACTTAGTGTCAAAATACTTTATGTTTTTATTATTTCAGAATATTACAGGGGTACAAACATTTTGGTTACATGATTTGCTTTTGTGCAGTTTGAGTTAGTTATATGTGTGCTCATCACCAAGATAGCGTGCATTGTACCCATTAGGTGTGAATTTACCTGTGTCCTCCTATGCCCTCCCATCTGTTTGTTTTCCATTGAGTTTTACTATGTGCACATGGGTGTTGATCAATTACTTCCAATTTAACAGTGAGTACATGTGGTGTTTGTTTTTGCCTTCTTGCGTTACTTCAATTAGAAGAGTGGTCTCCAGTTCCATCCAGGTTGTTACAAAAGTTCACCATTTTTTTATGGTTGAGTAGTACTCCATGGTGTGTGTATATATATATACACACACACACCACATTTTATTAAGCCACTCATGTACTGATGGGCACTTACTTGGGTTGATTCCATATCTTTGTGATTGTGAATTGTGCTGCAACAAACATTCACGTGCAGAGGTCTTTTTGATAAAATGACTTTTTTTTTCCTTTGGGTAAATACCCAATAGTGGTATTGCTGGATCAAATGGTAGATCTACTTTTATTTCTTTGAGGTATCTCCATATTTTCCGTAGGGGTTGTACTGGCACAAAAATAGAGACATAGACCAATGGATCAGAACAGAGAACCCAGATATAAAACCATTCTCACATTGCCATCTGATCTTTGACAAAAGAGACAAAAACATACACTGGGGAAAAGAATCCCTGTTCAATAAATGGTGCTGGGAAAATTGGATAGCCACATTTAGAAGACTGAAACAGGCTCTGCACCTCTCATCACTCACAAAAATTAATTCACAATGGATTACAAACTTAAACCTAAGACATGAACCTATAAGAATTCTGGGAGAAAATGTTGGAAAAACTCTTCATTTCCTTTGGATGTATACTCAGAGGTAGGATTGATGTATTATATAGTACTTCTATTTTTAAATTTGTGAGGAACTTCCACAATGTTTTCCATAATGGATGTATCAATTTACATCCCTACCAATGGTGTACAAATATTTCCTATTCTCCACATCCTCACCAACATGTTATGTCTTGTCTTTTTGAAAACAACCATCCTAATATGTATGAGGTGATAAGCCATTGTTAGCTTTTGTTCTTTAATAGTAATATAGTGACTATTTAGTTAAACTCTTTTAATTTATTCTTTAATATCTGCTGCACTTTGGCCCATTTTGCCTTGGGTTTTCTTGAATTTCAAGAAATGTCTCAATCACAAACCCTGAATGTTTAGAGCAGAGAGTCTCAACATGATCTTTACAATATTAACTGATAAATTGCTTTTCTTAAAAAAAAAAAAAAAGTGTTCATATCCTATAGAATGGGATTATGATTTAGTATAAAGTTTGTTATCAAGCCCAGGATTTGCATTTTTAACAAAATAGAGGTAATTTTCCCATGAGTTTTCCTAGGATTACACCTCGAGAACATTACTTCAGAAAAAATGATGTCAAATTGGGGCTGGCTATCAAAAGAGAAATGTGTAGATATATGTAGATGCAGCAGCATAAGGGAATTGGCAAAGTGAGAGTGAGGAATATTGAGAACATATCTTTCTCTATCACAGATTTTTGCCTAAGAACATTTGGCATCTGCTTGCTTAGTGCATCTTGAGTTCCAGAAACAATTGGTAGTCGACCATGTTTGATTTTGGGGAAGTTACTAAGAATAATAAATTATGCAGTGTTTGTTTGTGACAATATTTGCTCCTAGCAACTTATAGAAAATATATTCTTACAAAGACCAAAGCTGTTGAACTCTATGTGAGAAATAATGAACCATCATATCATGGTTAGGGGTCATTTGGGTCCAACTGGAGGTTACCTAAGGGCTTCAGTTGTGTTTACTTCTTGAACATAGCAACTTTTGTTGTAATCTTTGTGTACCCTTCTAAACTTTTTTTAAAAAGTACATTATCTTCTTAACTGTAATGTTTAGGTTATTAACCATTTCTCATATTTTATTGTTACTCACCAGTATAATTTAAGGGAAAGCATAGACCACAAAAGCATAGCTATTTGAAAATATAAATTCCTGGCCAGACACAGCGGCTCACGCCTGTAATCCTAGCACTCTGGGAGGCCAAGGCCGGAGGATCACTTGAGGTCAGGAGTCCTAGATCAGCCTGAGCAAGAGCAAGATCCAGAAAAAATTAGCCAGGCATGGTGACGTGTGCTTGTAGTCTCAACCACTCGAGAGCTGAGGCAGTAGGATGGCTTGAGCCCAGGAGTTTGAGGTTGTAGTGACACCACTGCACTCTAGCCAGGGCAACAGAGTGAGACTCTGTCTCAAAAAAAAAAAAAAAAAAAAAAAAAAAAAAAAAAAAAAAAATAGAAAAAGGAAAATATAAATTTCTGTTTCAAATGATTATAGGGGGAAAACATGAAAGCTAATATCCATCATATTGTACCATTGCTTAAAATTTCCACTAGATGTGCTGTTTAAATAATTGATTTTCATATAGCATATTAAGACTCACAGAACAGAAATGACAATTCCCACTAAATGAGAAATAATGAACACATGATCTCTGCATATTGAAAGTTTCATTCTTAAATAATTTCAATTATGATCTTGCTTATAGAGATTTATCTATTGGAAGAAGTCAGAAAATTAGATTGGCAAGTGAGAACTAAGAGGTTATATTGTCTATGAAATTAATAAAAATTTCTAAAAAGTTTTAAATACCTAGTTTTTACTATTTTCATTCTGGTTGAATGTCCCTTTATTATTCTATTTTATTTGTATCCAATATTTTTAAATGCTTATTATTGGAGAAAATTTCTAAGTGTTGTATGTGTATTACTTTATTGAATCTTCACAGCCTCCCAAAAACTTACGGAAAGAAGTACTTTTACTCCTAACCAGGCTATGGCTAAAAATGATAAAATAAATAGAAATGAAATTATTAAATGCCATATATGACTTAAAAATTTTAAAAGTATGTATTTTTGTGCAATTTGCTTAAAATAAAGCTGTGGGGTAATCACTTAGTCAAGGTAATGAATGCCTTTGCTTTTCCTCTTTAATTCTTTTTTTTTATTTTTTTCTTAGAACTCTAGTTTATAAATCAAGTTAACACTACTCCCCAAATGATGGAATATTAAGAACATTGGTCTGAACAAAACCATGCTCTTATTTCATTTATATATGCCTTTTTGGTCTCTATTTCCTCTTCTAATTTTCTTCTATTTCTTTGGGTTATAGTGACAGAAACAGATCAGTGTTTCTTGCTGCCTAAGTAGGACAGGGAGGGGGTTATGGACTATAAAGGAACATGAGGAATATTTTGAGGAAGATGGAAATGTCTGCATCTTGATGGTATATAGCTGGAAGAACCCCCTAAATTGTACATTTTAAATAGATGTAGTTTGTTTTTCTCAAAAAATTTAGATGGAAAATGTAAGAATGGAATGAGGTTGAAAAAGCTAATTCAAGGCAAAAGAGTGTGCTATAATGAAAAAACATGAAGTTTAGAATCCAATAGGCCTGGGTGCAAATCTTGTTATCAGAACATACAATGTTGGAAACTAGAAAAGTTATTTATCTTTCGTTTTTAGTTTAATGATCTCTAATAACATGGGAAATAGTCTGACAGCATTGTTTTAAAATTTAAATAATAACACATGTTAAAATGCATAACAAAGAATCAGGTACATCATAGGTACTGATATTTTTTAAAATTTGCCTTTTACTGGGTGGTTGACACAAATTCTAAATGATTTCAGATATCAATTTGCTTAATAATTTATTATTTTACATAATTTAAATCACTTAAAATCTAAAAGAGCTTATGTACTCTCATTATAAACTCCACTAACATTTTACATATGTTTAAATTAACTTGCAAATCATTCCTCTTGTTGTCTAGTCCTCTTACTTCTAATTTTCTCACATTCAACTGCCAAGACTTTATTTATTTCTAATAGAATGAAATGTGCTTAGTTGCCTTGATCACTGTCATGATCAGTGTCAGCCTGTATTATTTATCTTATGTATTAGAGTCTGCTGAGAATTGCAATCACAAGATCATTTAAATATAAGAAAGTGTTGGATATTGTTAACAACCTATTAAGCAACTTTTGCATTTCCATCTTAGCTGCTACACTCAATAAACATATCTCTGCTCTAATACTATGATTGTCCCATGAACTCGATTTATTTTACCTTATGTAGCTTGTTAGAGGATACCAGAAGATTTGTACTTTTGCTCTATGATTCAGATCTAACAGAGGTATTCATTAAATTATCTTTCAAGGCTCAATTAAATAACAGCTTTTCTTGAAACTTCCCCTGCTGTTCACCAGGAAACAAAAAAGCACTGCAATTTAACTACTAAGACCTTAAAATATGTAATCCATTTCCTTTATTAAGGAAATACTTTTAGAGAAGTACAATTACTTATCCAAAGGAAAACAGCCATGTCATGTCAAAGCTAGGACTGAAGTTCAAGCTCATTATGCCTAGTACAATTCAGGACATTATTCAGTCATTACACTACATTAGCATTTTTTACATCTTCTTAAATAATATAGCCATTTTCTTTCTTTTTATTTTGCTATGTAGCACATACATTCACATAATTTAGAATATAGAATTTGATGTTGTAAATAAATATTCCAAATGGTGATTTAAATAAGATAGCAATTCATTTCACTCTCATTTTACAAATTAGAGATGAGCTTATTGGCTGCTGGTTTTATCCTCCTTCCCATATGGTTTCCATTATCGCTTCCAAGATAGCTGTTCAGCCATTACCACATCTCAAAGAGTTTGAAAGGGCGAATTGTTGTATTGGAAGGCAAGCAATTTCCTCCAAGGTAACCCTGCAGAAGTTATTCACCTGATTTGGTCTCACATTCTATTGGCTGCACAGCCGTACCTAGGCTTTAGAAGAGGCATGTTACAATGTTGGAAACTAGAAAAGTTATTTATCTTTCGTTTTTAGTTTAATCATCTCTAATAACATGGGAAATAGTTTGACAGCATTGTTTTAAAATTTAAATAATAACACATGTTAAAATGCATAACAAAGAATCAGGTACATCATAGGTACTGATATTTTTTAAAATTTGCCTTTTACTGGGTGGTTGACACAAATTCTAAATGATTTCAGATATCAATTTGCTTAATAATTTATTATTTTACATAGTTTAAATCACTTAAAATGTAAAAGAGCGAATGTAAAGAATCTCCAGCTGGGTGGTTGATCCTGACAACATCAAGAGTTATATTATGACAAAAAAAATAAGTGAAGAATATAAAATGGCAAACAATTAGTGGTGTCTGTCAAAGAATGCTTTGTATCAGAGATCCTCAATCATTTTTTGTCAAATCTATAAATAATCTTGGACAATAAAAATATACCTTGTTAATATTTCTAAGTTTACATGGAAAATTATATCATAAATTTATGTCATTCAAAAATTATAACTTTCAGCATGTTACAAATATTGATATTTTAAATAGTGCATCATCTATTTAAAATTAATTGAAAAAGCTATCCTTTAACAATCAAAAATACTTATATTTTTCTCCTTAATTTTGTATTTCTATTCTACTTTTCCCATAGAATTGTATTCTAATACAATTATAATTTTAAGCATTTTACTAATCACCAATTATAGTTTATTATATAAAAATGATTTGTCTGTGCTTATATGATTAGAAGTTTGATTTTTTTCTCTAGGGTTATCCTAATGGGTATTATCAGTACATAACTGATAAAATTATTATTCATTGCTATAATTATTAGTTATAAAAAGTTTTAAAAATGTCTCAGGAGATGGGATCATTTCCCTTTTTAAAATTATCTTCAGATTGATATCACTTATTGCTCTATTGAAACATAATTTAGAATCAATATAATCCCTATGTTTCATTATGCATGTATAAATAATTAGCAACCATTGTTATGAAAATATGAACGAGAATGAGAATTAAAAAAAAAATTCAGAGGGGAGGTAAAATGGCTGAGTAGAGACGTTGGTCTCCAGATTGTCTCAGAAAGAAGACAAAGTTTTAGGTGAAAAAAAAAAAAAAAAAAAAAACACCTCAGGTGTAATTCTGAGGGAAAAGTGAAAGAACCTACTGGAGATTCCAGGGAAAGAAGCTACAGGGCGGAACAAGAAGGAACAAGATTTTGGCAGAGATCAACCCGTGAGAAATTTGGAACCCTGTGGAAAGGGCAAATGGAGGGCGTTTGTCCTCCCCTCACACTTCTGGCAGATGCAGGCTCCTGAACTGTTGGAGACCTTCTCTAAC
>RJWJ010013945.1:0-13566 GCA_004363605.1 Indri indri | reverse complement strand
CAGATGCAGGCTCCTGAACTGTTGGAGACCTTCTCTAACCTAATAAGCCCAAAAGCTGCTGGCACCAGTGAACTGGGAGCTTCTTGAGAACAGAGCACTGGGCTGCCACTCCCCATGGAACTACTCCCTCTCACCACAGAACCAAGCCAAGGAAGTGGGTGCCATACCAATTTTCTACATATTGTATGCCATTTTCCTCCCTAAGGAGCTTTAACCCTTCACTTTTCTTGTAACTGGTCATCACATAAACATTTCCCAACACATGCCCAGACTGAAATGGCCACAGGGGCCTTGTGGGTCCTGGGAAACCATGTGATCCTGTATCTTGGACATTCAAGGTGGGCTGCCTTCAGGGGAGAGGAGAGCATGTAGCAAGCCAGGGGAGTCCCTCAGGACAAAGAGGACCACAGTGCCACCTCTCTTCCATTCAGATTCTTCTACTATTACTCCCCTTTCTCACTCACAGTTGCCAATGCAGCATGGTAGTTCCCACATAAGTTAGCACAGGTATTCCAAGGAATGATTGCACGGGGGCTCTCAGGATTGGCTGCTTCCTCTGTTGGCATGCCCACCACATCCAGTCTTCCACAGAGAGTAGGCTCACACCTTTCCTCTTACAGACCTGAAGCAGACCAAGGGATACACAAACTGTGAGCTCCCTGCCTGCCACCACTCCCTGGTGCTGCCTACCTGGCTGCTACAGCAAAGCAGGGCATGTGCCAAAGCAAAGGAACAGAAAGCCTGTTTGAGCACTCCATGGGAAACTCAGCACCCTCCTGCCTGGCATAGTCAGAGATTGAACTTGTGGAATCATAGAACAGTAACAAAGTCCGGATCCCATACACCCAGGATTTGATCACATTGCTCAAAGGTGCTGAAGGGATTATCTGCAAACTAATCTTGGGAGGTGAGGGACCACGTGGAGGCAGAACTAAAAGGAGAGTGTGATGGGGGTTTGAGCTGTAGTGCACTTGCAGAACACCCCTCACCATATAGGAAAGACACATTTTCAGTCCAGGGCAGGATCCTGAGCAGGGAAGCTCCCACTCTGTGGCATCGTTGCTGGTGAGCTCAATTAGTTTGGGGGGCTGCCTGTGGCCAGACACTGGCAGGAGGTCCTCAGAACAAAGGAAGAGAGAGAAAAGCAAAACCTGCATCCATCTACTTGGCCGTGAATCCTAGATTGCCCCTCCCACATAAGCAGACATTTTGGCTTGGTGTGGCTGTTTCAGTCTATCTTTGGTGGCTTTCCCCACAAGCCTGGAAACTGATCCTTGACCTATGCAGAGACAGCTCTTGTACCTACCTTTGTGGAGCCTGAACTCAGGTTTGGCCACTCTCAGCCTCACTCCTTCCCCCAACTCTGCTATGGTGAATCACAAGAAAGAGTGACCTGGGAGCTCCAAGGCCCTGTCCATAGGCTGAGATATCCAAGTGCTTCTCTTGATTGATTAGAGTTGGACATATGTCCCCTAAACACCACTGCAACTGGCTGTTTCCTGCAAGCACCACATATTGGCAGGGAGGACAACTTGTACAGTCCATTACAGGATTTACTGATTCAATCATAAAGGGCATGGCTGACTCTTATCCAAAAGCACCATCTACTAAGAGATTAAATAGGACATCCCAATATAATTCATACTGTTAAGAAGATCACAAGGCTGGAGAAAGAGAAAGGATTTTAAAGACCTCCATCTCTCCTTGTCAGCAAGAAACAGATAATCTGCCCATACACCTAGTATACAACTGCTATAGCCTATGAATAACTAGTAATTGAGAAAACCACCATACTAAAAATATCTATAACCAAAGCATCCATCCAGATCCTAGGCTCACGTCAAAGCACCCAAAAGCAAAGCCAAAGGTCCTTACCCAACATATGCTATAGGCACACCCTTATAAGTGAGGGAGGGTGGGGGGGAAGTATGATTTAGATAAAAGAAAACCACAAAACAAAAAGTAGCAACTGCTCCAGATAAGAAGGAATCAATGAAAGAACTTCAGAAGCGTGAAAACTCAGAGGGATAGGACCCCACGAAAAGGAGCACACTAGCTCTAATTAGCAACAGATCCCAGTGAAAATGAAAATAGTGAAATGAGAGCTAAAGAATTCCAAATATAGATTGTAAGGGAGCTCAAAGAGATCCAAGAGAAAATGGAAATGGGAAACCAACTCAAACAAACAAACAAACAAACAAACAAACAAAAACAAAAAAATGTACCAGAAAGATAATTCAGGAAGTGAATGTAACATTTACTAAAGAGACAGATATATTTAAAAAATTCAGAACTTCTGGAAAAGAAAAATTCATTTAGGGAAATAAAAAACACATTAGAAAGTTTTAAGACTAGACTAGGCAAAACAGAAGAAAGAATTTCAGAGCTTGAGGACAACTCTTTCAAATTAACCCAGTCAGTCAAAAATAAAGAACAAACAAGCAGGGGAAAGAACAAAATTTATGAGAAATATGAGATTATGTAAAATGGCCAAATAAACAATCATATGCATCCCTGAGGGTGAAGAAGAGAAAGAAAATGACTTGGAAAACCTACTTGAGGGAATAATTCATGAAAACTTCCCTAGTCTTGCTAGAGATTTAGACATCCAGATACAGGAAGGTCAACAAACACCTGGGAGAATCATTGCTAA
Organism: Indri indri; assembly: GCA_004363605.1. Taxonomy (NCBI): domain Eukaryota; kingdom Metazoa; phylum Chordata; class Mammalia; order Primates; family Indriidae; genus Indri; species Indri indri. Next base: position 10,913 of record RJWJ010013945.1, on the reverse strand, counting down.
AAGGGCATCACCAAGGCTACAGTCATCAGACTGACCAAAGTCAATGTCAATGAGGAACTCCTACAAACTGTGAGGTGAAAACTCCTAAACTTACAAAGGAAAACCCATCAGACTAACAGCAGACTTCTTAACACAAACCTTGCAAGCCACAAAGGAATGGAGTAACATCTTTAGTATCTTAATACAGAATGACTGTCATTCAAGAATTTTATATCCTATAAAACTAAGTCTCATAAATAAAGGAGAAATAAACTCTTTCCCAGAAAAGGAAACATTAAGGAAATTTGTAACCACTGGACTGGCCCTACAAGAAATGCTGAAATGTGCTCTATACATGGAACAAAACAATCGATACTCACCAGTGTAAAAACACCCAAAAGTTAAAACTCGCAGCCCTTATAAAACACTAACACAAGAGAGAAGACAAAGCAACTAGGTAACAATCAAAATCATGACCAGAGGAAAATTTCAAACATCAATATTAACATTGAATGTGAATGTCTTAATGCCCCCAGTAGAAAATGTAGAATGACTGAATAGATTAAAATAACACAACTCAAATACATGTTGTCTCCAAGAAACCTATTTAACTCTCAAATATTTTCATAGACTCAAGGTAAAGGGGTGGAAACAGTATTCCATACAAATGTAAACCAAAATTGAACACCAGTGGCTATTCTCAGATAAGATAAAAATGACTTTAAATCAACAGTGGTAAAAGTAGACAAAGATAGTCATTGTGTAATGATAAAGGGAGCAATTCAAGAAGATATAACAATCTAAAATATTTATGTACCTAACAAAGGAGACCCCAGATTCATGTGGCAATTTCTACTAGATCAAAGGAAAGAAATAAACAGCAACATCGCAATAGCCAGGGACTTCAACGCTTCGCTGACAGAACTAGACAGATAATCAAGGAAGAAAATCAACAAAGAAACACTGGACTTAAATCAGATTCTAGAACAAATAGATCTAACAGATATTTACAGCACGTTCTATCCAAAATCTATAGAATATACATTCTTTTCATCAGCATGTGTGGCATAGCATATGATCCATAGGATCATACAGGATTTAAGAATAGACTAGATAAAATCTATTCCTGTGTTCCCTCAGAAAGTCTTCATATAGCCCAGGTTGCATGTACCCTATTTTGAAGATAATTGCTTTATGACACATGCTTATTTTATTATTTCAAACAGTCTGTTTCAATAACTTTGCACACACATATACCCTCATCCTCACAAAGTCTTACCATTTGCCATCTCATATATCTGGTAGACTATGTCTAACCAGGATGTCCAACTACAAGTGGACCTTTGTGTTAAGGAAAACGGTTCTTCAGGTCAGCCTGAAGACATTGAAGAGAGACTGCTGCATAAACATAAAGGATAAGAACATAATGTTTTCAGGATCTCCTGTTTTTTTCTGGATGTCACATTAAATTCCCCATTATTTCTTTTTTCTCTCGTGACACAATGTGATAATGAACACTGCTAAGCCTACATTTGACCTGTTACCAGCAATTCTAGTCAGAAAGACACTTGGTAGTCAGTGTTTATCAGAGTCATCATATCTTTTGTTTTGACTAAAAAAATAAACAAGTAGTCAGGAGTCATTTTGAATGGCATATTTCAAACTCTCCAAAAACTACAAAATTTATACAATCCAGAAAACTGTTGAAGTTTTTAGGGTCAGGGTCAAAATTACTCATTCTCTCTCTCTCTCTCTCTCTCTCTCTCTTTACATACATATATATATATATATATATATATATTTTTTTTTTTTTTTTCAGGGTCATTTCACTATCAAATAACCAGCCTCGGAGTTTCTCTTGTGGCCATACTTCAAGGCTAGTTGCTAAACCCTTGATAAATGAGATAAGAAGAGGGATTGCTCAAGAGATCCTAGTAATCTATCGAGCTCTCTTGTACCTTATCTTTGCTTTACCTATCGGTTATCTTGTAACATGTGTTCTTTTAATTAAAAGTAGTACATCTCTTGTTTAACTGACAAATATGTCTGCCCACAGGAAATAGAAGGTAAGGGAGTAAGAAAATTATAAGTGAGGAATGTAATTGCTTCACAGAAAGTCCTCTACAGGCCATAAAAATATTTGAAACTTTAATTTCTCTGAAAGATTATAAGATACTTGAGGAAAGAAATATTTTTATTCATGAACTCAATTTGTTTGTTGTCTTTTTTTTGTTTGAATAATATTTTTATATTTTCAACAAATATTTACTGATCTAGGCCTTATTAGATGCTAGGGTCATATCAGCAAATGAAAGAGACAAAACCCCTGCCCCATAGAACCTGCAGTCTGGTGGGAAATTCTCAATGTGAGTTTATGAAGACAGTGAAGAATTGAATAAGTAGATGTATGGATTAATGAAAATACATTTGCTAAAAACTAAATTTTTTGCATGTGAAGTTTTTTTTAATGGCAAGGAGAGTACTGTTTTTCAAGGATAGTGATACACAAAGGGTTTTTCAGACAGCCCTAATTGCAAATATTTTATCTACTCTTATAAACATGCTTAAGATAATGTAATTCGTTTGAAAAATAATGAATATGCACACTTATTTATATAAAGCTTAAAGATTATGTTAGTTATCTCAATTCTAAGTCAAAATTTCCCAGTTTCCACTGTTGTTAATCTGGTATAAATCTTCTCTGAGCTTCATTTTTTACATTATGCCAAATTAAAATATTAAACCAACACTATATACAAGACATAGGTGCTGCATATCAGTATCTTTGGAAGCTTTGTGACAAATGTAGAGTACTATATAATTGTATGATAGTATTATTACTGTGATCGCATTTTTTGTACTTAAATATATCTCTCTGCCTCAAATAACTTTAAAATGAATAAATAAAAATTAAAAAGGATAAGTAAAATGAAAAAATCATTTAAATCAGACAATTTATATTTAAACTAATTCTTATATGTGTATTTGGAAGCTCTATGTGTTCTTCATACAGAGAGAATATTTATTTATAAAATAATAGTTGTTTGGGGGAAATTTGACTTTTTAAAATATTTTTCAAACCTCTTTCTCCAATATTTAATATGAATATTTAAGTGTTTTAGTAAATGACAATATTTTAATTCATCTAGAGAGGAGATACTATCTGGTTCATAACCATTTAATTGTTTTTATTTTCAGTGAAAGTATTTGAAGCATTTAGGCAATTGCATTGGATTCTTTCTGTCTTGAAGCTAATTAACTTAAAATTTTTTTTATTCTTTTATAAGCATTGAAACCTCTCCTCGCCCCTTAGATATTTCCATGGAAAAAGTAACATTTTGGTTAACTTCACTATATAAAACTAATGGAAAATATATTTACTTTGTACTGCCCATGGAAAGTGAATGTTCACTCATTCCACCATCTGGGAATGTTGAAACTACTGTTGACCTAACAGAATATTCTGCACAAATGGGAATGGCTGGATTTGACTTTGCTCACTACTTTCCAAAGTTTGATCTGATACGAGAAGCTCAGGAGAAAGATTCCTATTCACCTAAAATTCAAAGGCATTCACCAAATAAAGAAAATTTCAGTACTGCTCCCCTTTGTACATTCTATAAAAAGATTAGCATATCAAGACATTTTTTTTAAGCCTGAAATGTGAAATACTTTATTGCATTTGCTTTTGTCATTCTCAATCTAATGTATTTTGTTGCTACACTGAAGTTTAATGTAAGATCAAGGTAATGTCATCAAAATCTACCTACTTGTGATATAATATTATTGCTTTCCTTTCATCAAAGTCAATTATCTAAGTGAATAGTGCCAGTTTTACAACAAAAATATACAAACCTAATTACTTTGATACTTTCTTCATAGGTTTATTATCAGCTTGATGTGTCCACAGTTTCTGTTTGCCACAGGTCATTATTCTTTCATTCATAGAGTTGAGATCTCTGCTTTGCCATGTATGGCCCTAAAAAAACAATTGTATAATATACAGTCTCCAACATATGACTGAAATGCATTTCAAAAGTATGTTTTAAAGTCAGTTGTTGGAATGGATGTGGAGAGATAGGAACACTCATACACTGCTGGAGGGACAGCAAATTAGTACAACCTCTATGGAAAGTAATATGGAGATACCTCAAAGAACTAAAAGTAGAAATACCATTTGATCCAGCAATCCCACTACTATTTACCAAAAGAAAAAAAACACATTCTATAATAAAGACGTCTGCACTTGAATGGTTATAGCAGCACAATTCACAATCGCAAAGATGTAGAATAAACCCAAGTGCCCATCAATACATTAGTGGATTAATAAAATGTGGTATATGTAGACCATGGAGTACCACTCAGCCATAAAAAACAATGGTGAACTAATACCTCTTGTATTATCCTGGTTGGAGCCGGAGCCCATTCTTTGAAGCGAAGTTACACAAGAATGGAAAAACAAACACCATGTGTACTCAACATTAAATTGGTACTAATTGATCAACACTTAAGTGAACATATGGAAGTAACATTCATTGGGGGTTGGGCAGGTGGGGGGAGGGTAAATTCACACCTAAAGTGTGCAGTGTGCACTTCCTGAGGGATGGGCATGCTTGTAGCTCTGACTTGGGCAGTGCAAAGGCAATATACGTAACCAAAGTGTTTGTACCCCCTAATATTCCAAAATAAAAAAAATAACAAAATAAAATAAATTTCAACAAAGAGAAAAAAATAATAAAGTCAGTTGTTTGAACTTAGAACATGTTTTTCACAAGAGGATAAATGTTGAAATTTGTAGTCGCAAAATAAAATAGATTTAAAAACATGATTTAAGGCCAAATGTGGTGGCTCACTCCAATAATCTCAGCACTTTGGGAGGCTAAGAAGGCAAGATTGCTTGAGCCGAGGAGTTCAATTCCAGCCTGGGCAAGACCTCATCTCTACAAAAAATTAAAAAAATAACCACACATGGTGATGTGTGCCTGTAGTCCTAGCTACTAGGGAGGCTGAGGCAGGAGAATCCCTTGAGCCCAAGAGTTTGAGGCTGCAGTCAAATATGAAGGTGACAGTACACTCCAGCCTGGGTGACAGAGTGAGACCTTGTCACTTTTTAATTTAAAAAGGTGATTTAATCCATAATATGTATAGCTGAATATATATTTCCTATGAAAACTATTGTTACATAGTACCACTGAAATGTAGAATTTGGTCATTGAAGTGATGATGTCCATCCAGCTGCTCCTCAGATATCCATAGCACCTTGGGAAAGACTTCCACTGAAAAAATCAAGCGAAGCTTAAATTTAAAATAAACTATTATTAAAATGTAAATGACTGGTACCAGAATTGTATTAGAATGTTTTGTTTAATCTGGGAGAGAAAATACAAAGAAAGGGAGGGAGGGAATCAATGGCAAAAACAGTGTAGATCTCTTACCAACATAGTCATTTTGAACGCTTCCTCACACCTACCTGGTGCATTTCATTCCATAGTCCAGAATTTTGAAGAAATAAGATAATAGTTTATCATAAAATCACAGAAAATAACCTAAATATCTACCAATATGGAAATGCTTAAAATAATGACAATTCCTACTGCCCCCTCCACACACAAAAGTATTACATCTCCTTAATGAAAATAGTGTTTTGTAGTCATTGGAAGTATATTAAATTATATTTAACAACACAAAAAATACTTATGAAAAAGCGTTAAGTGATACAGTAGGTATCATGTTATACACTTATAATTATCCCAATTTAGTTCAACATGTGACAAAAGGCACGATTGGTCTTACCTGGACTCACCCTATTTCAATCTGTTATACCTTATTTCAATTTATAGCTATATACGTCGCTGTAGTTGTGAAATTGATACAAACATAGGTCAATATATAAATGCAACAAAGACTGTATTTAGTAATAGGTTTCACTACTCTAGGTTCTCTCACTCAGAATGTAAAGAAATTGATAGAACAGAGTTAAAGTGGGGGACGGTGGAGAATTAAAGAGATTTTTTCTTGGAGTGAGAAGGAGAGGCTGGATCTTCTCCTTTACGACCATGGTAATGAAAAGTCCCAGGGATTCCTTAAAGCCTTTGAAATAATTTGCCTTCAGTTAGAGGACACAGGAGTCTGTTCCGTGTCTTGTGCTAAAGAATGCTAAAACTGCAGCTGAAAACTGGACAGAGGTGGCTGAATCGAGAACGGCCTCTCAGATATTTTCAAGATGAAGGTGGTATGAGTGTTTTTCACAGGAATAATATGAACCATTTAGGAGAGAAATCCTTCCTGAAATCATTTTACATCTCGCCTAGAAAACTGTAACCATGGATGAAGAGGATAGCCTGATAAACCAAGGTGCCAAGGTGGAAACTGAAGAGAATATATTTTCTAAGCCAAGGTAGCTTGACAGAATCCACAAAATACCTTTAGGTTTAAAAAGAAAAAAAAAAAAGAAAAGAGGTTCCTCTGAAACATGTTATCTATTGGAAAGTGAAAGCTACATTGTTGAATAAAAATTGCCTCATTGCTTTACCACTCTTTCCTTACACTATCTTGAAATGTTAGAAACTTGAATTAACAAATGGGGAAGACAGAGGTAAAAGGAGAGGGAAAGTTAAATCTTACTGTATTCCATTTCTTCGAACTGGAGAACTGCTCATTACAGGTTGTAACCAGGGAAATAAAGAGAGAAATGGTACTTGAATGAAGTTTGAGATTTTCAGTTATTTATTTTTTATTGTTTTGTGTAGGTGTTTTATTTTCTGTTTTCATTGAGATAAAATTTACATAAAATGCAAAGATTTTAAGTAGCTGGTTTAATGAATAATTGATGAGTTTTGATGATTTTATAAATTTGTGTAATCACCATGAAAAATAAAATACAGACCACTTTTATCATTCTTTAGGATTTCCTCACATCACTTCCTAATCAATTCCCTCTCCCTGCCACCAGAGGCAATCGCATTATGATAATTAACTTAACTGTTCTTGAACCTCATATGTATAGAACCATGCAGAACATTAGTGCCTGGCTTCTTTTGTCCAATATAATATTTTGGGGAATACATCCATGCTTTTGTGTGTACCAGTGGTCCATTGCTGTTGATTTTTGGACATAAAACAATATGTTATCCTTTTCTGCTGTTGATGGACATTTATATTACTCCAAATATGCATCTACTATGAATAAGGCTTGTATACATTCTTCTATAAGTCATTGTGTGGAAGTATAATTTCATTTCTCTTTTTTAATTTTTTTTTATTTCAGCATATTACGGGTGTACAAATGTTTAGGTTACACATATTGCCTTTGTCCCATCCAAGTCAGAGTTTCAAGCCTGTCCATCCCCCAGATGGTGCACACCACACCCATGAGGTGTGTATATACCCATTCCCTCCTCCCCCATCCCATCTGCCCAACACCCGATGAATGTTATTACCATATGTGCATTTAAGTGTTGATCAGTTAAAACCAATTTGATGGTGAGTAGATTTTTATTACCTTTATCAAGTCACATAGATCAAGTGTTTCTTTGTTTGCATTTTTTCGTTTTGTTCATTAAGTTTTGCCTCTCTGAAATACAGAAAATATCCTCTTATATTTTCCTCTAGAAGTCTTGTATTTCTAGCTTTTTAATTCATCTCAAATTCATTTTTGTGCATACACTGAGATAGAAATTGAGGTTTAGTTTTATCCATATGGTTATCCACTTTTTCCAGGATCATCATTAAAATAAATTTTGTATCCCTGTTGAATTGATTGAATGACTCATCATAAAACATATATATCTATGTCTGTTTCTAAATTCTTGGTCTTATTCCAGTTATCTGTCTTGGTTTTTGTAGCTTTATAATAAGTCTTGAAATTAAGTAGTATAATTTTCCTAATTTTTAAGATTGTTTTAGCCACAATACTACATTGTTTTAGCTACAAAACTTCATTTTGCCTGGCCTCTGATAAGTAATTATGTGGTCTTTATTTGCTATATCACATATTTTTTAATTTCTAAAATTTCCATATGGTTTAAAAATAATTTTATATTACTGATGTAATTCTTAATCAGCATATACATAGTTTTCCACTATTTTTCATATTACATTTTCCACTATTTTCTTTAACATATTTATCAGAATTAAAGTTCCTGATAGTTAATTTCATCATGTGGACCAACTTTGGGTATACTCCTGTGCCAGTTATCAATTTATTTCCTCTCAGCTCCAAATCCACTCTTCATTGCTCTGTTTGCATTATGGGAGCTAGAATTTACAAACATTTGTATTTTGCCAGCTGGTATGGTGGATGGGCAGCATACTTAACATTCCGTGGTGATCACCAGCAGTAAGTTTCAATGACACTGTCACAAGCAGCTTCCCAAGCAGTTCTGCAAGCATTACAATCATTTTCTCATTAGCTTAGCAGCAACACTTTGGGCAACTTCCTGGAGAGTTTATAGCCCCAAATTGACACCCCAGCACACATTTTTTTCTGCTTGCCTTCCTTTGCTTGCAGTAACACAGTGAACTTTTTTGTCATCTACTGGCTACAGCCACACAAACTCCGATGAGATCTGAATCTTAGCCATGTATAGGAGAACCTCCTTCAAAAAATTTCCTTCCTTGAGTACTCGATGTTGATCATATCTGTAGTAGCTATTCTGTGTAGCTAATTTTCCTTATTTTTTAAAGTTGTTTACATTTTAGTAGTTAAATGGATATTTAGTATTTATTACTTTGTTACTATATAATAAACGCTTATTATTTATTAACGCTTCCTATTTAAATGTACCATGAGTTTTTTGTCTCTTGACTGGACCCTGACTGATACAGAATTGGTAGTAGTAGTGGACCCAGGAAACAGACACACAAAGATGAAATTTTGGTATTTATTTGGTTACATTCTTGGATTCAAACATACTGCTAAGTTTCTTAATAATTGGAATTTGGATGCTAATAATCCAGAACACTCATCGGCATCACAATTAATCAAACTGTGATCTGTGTTTGATTATGCTGAAGTGCTAACCAAAGCAAGTGTGTGCCTACGGAGTCCAAGTGATGGCTCACATGATCGTCATGACTATAGTCATGAATGCAAGAACCTGAGACTACTGTGGTGTAAGATGGATTCTTTTATGTACGCTGCAGGATTAGTAGAAAGCAAATGACAAGCTCGTGTGCTTAATTCTAAGCTCAAGTCATAGTATGAAAAGTGAAACACTTTCTTGAGAGAATATAAAAAATAACATTTTTTTCTAGTAGTACAGGTCTGACATTGCCAGATAATCAGAGTCAAAATAGAAAGACAAAAATAAAGACAAACAAAATACGTAATTTTGAGGACTGATGAGTTACAATGTTAGTTGATTCAGTTTCACCAATTTTCTATGTTAAAATTGGGGCAGAGATTAGACGAGACTAAAACTTGAAATGGGAACATCTGGTAGACCCAGGTGCAGCTGATAATCTTATTCCTTCCTAAATCCCTGAGCCTCACTTGCCAATGGAATTAAATGGCCCTCCTGTGTCTGAGGAGACTGCAGTTTCTTTGCTTGAAAATCCTATGTCTTTTAAAGGAGATGGATACCATTCTACTCAGGACATATCTCAATCACAGCCTGTTACTATGAGACACATAACTTACGCTGAATATTACAATGGCAGTGGGGAGTGGGGGAAGTAAGATACACACTATGGCCCACACAGAAGGAAATAGACACCAAAACAATTTCAAGATTTGCTAATATGTCTTCAGAAAATGGGGAGCATGTAGACAAATGAGGAAAAAATAACTGTTAATATTTGTATAAGTGAATTTACTAGAAATTCTGAATCTAATATATTACTTTGTGCACTAGAGGTGGTTCAAGTAGCTTATTATTTGATGAATGAAACTTGGACAGAGTGGTGGCCCACATTTAATGAGCTTGAGATGCTATAGCTTGACTGGCATGAGGTGAATGAGGGAATTCAAAGGCTTAAGCATATAGGAATATGGAAGTTACAATGTATGACTTACATTCTCACTGTATTTTGTAAGAAGGTCCAGAAGACACTCCCTTCACTAGACATTAAAAATTTATTGTTGAGAGGAGTACCTATACCCTTAAAAGCCCTCTAGTTGCTCTCCTTTGTAGGCCAGATATGAACATTTGTGATGCTGTCTAGAGATAAGTTTACTGATTTTCAGTGTCAGTGTGGATTCCCAGAATCACAAAGACCAAGTGACATATTTAATTGCCAAAATCAAAGTAAGGATGTTTGCTGCAGGTGCTTATTAGTAATAAGAATGCCTGGGTTGGAAGGATATTTTCCACTAGCTAACTAATCATTCTGTCAAAAGAATGAGATAGATGAGCAGCGAACTAATGTGAGATATATATATATATATATATATACACACACACACACACACACGCACATATATATATATATATACACACACACACACACACACACACGCATGCACACACAGCAGTATAGCCCCTCAGGCAATATTGGCTGTGGATATTTAAATCAATATCTTTAGGTATTCTACATATTTCCCAATTTGCTCTTACTATCAAAATTACGTTAGTTAAAAAAAAAAAAAGTGCCCCAATCAGATTCTTGAATATGTCTATATTTTGTACTTAAAGCCTTGAGTAGACCTAGTCAATTGATTTGATTCTCTGCTGGGAGCAAGACGATATAAATTTTTATCATAAAAAAGGCATCTTAAAATCCCTTTATAACAGTTGAAAGATAAAACTAAAGCCTGCTTGGGAGAGACAAGGGCTGTATGTGAGACTATAGTTGATTTACTTGCTCAATTTTATAACAAGAAACTGTAGCAATAATCTCTTGCTCAAATGAAACTAATATTCACTGAGTATCTGTGAAGTATTCGGCCCTAAGATGCGTGATCCCCAGTATATATAAACAATAAAATCCATACA
>RJWJ010013944.1:0-38905 GCA_004363605.1 Indri indri | reverse complement strand
CTGACCTGAGGGTAGGAGGCAGGAAGGGGTATGGCTCAAGTGGCACAGATTCTCTCACTCTTTTTTCTGAGATTCGGTAGATTTTCTTGAATAAGTATTACATTATTTGATATATGCCACTGGGACAATTTCCAAAGACTTTTATTTATGTACACTGTATATACGGATAAACATATGACAAAAGATACACACACACACACACACACACACACACACACACACACACACACACACATATATATATAACTTTTACCAGTTACGGTGTCTCACTGGGGAGCATAACCACAGAGCCCCTCCTGCTGTCATTCTAGAAGGTATTCCCCATAGGTCTTTTTCTTTTCATTTACACATTTATATTTTAATTCACCCGTCTGCTCCTCCACTATTCCCGCAAATAAATAAATCCTCCAGAACAAAGGTCATCAGACTACTGCCTATACACAAAATCTGCCCCACTGTCAAATTTGATTGTAACAAATAAAATTTGTTAAATTTGTAAATAAAATTTGATTGTAACACAGTCATCTTCATGTGCTTATATGTCTGTTGTCTATGCCAGCCTTTGCTGCCTTTGTGCTACATGAGAGATGAGCAGTTGTGACAAAGACCCCTTGGCTCACAGAGCCAAAGTATTTGCTGTCCTGTCCTTTACAGGAAAACATTTGTCAACCCTATTTTAAAACATTCTTATTCTCCATCCTTCCCTTGATTTTTCCATTCCTGAGTTTAGATGACATACTTTTAAACTTTTAGTTCAATACGCATATTAAAAATTCCTTTATAAAGTTACATAATAATAATACATATATTTAAAAATAATTTTCTACTATTTGTTGTCCCCATTGCATTGCCTCATTTTTTAAAGAAGTTTTTTACTTGTTGGTTAGAACATTTTTCAAGAATGTTCCTCATATTAACTATATGGATGCTGCCCTCTTTGAATCCTTGCATGGCTACAAATTCTTTTTTTTTCCTCTGCCAGGTGACTAATATTTTAACTGGGAATAGGATTCTTAGGTCTCTTATCCTAACTCTGAATAGTGTATTTATTGCTCTTCACTTTTAGTCTCCTCTACTTGTATAAGATAAGTCTAATGTTAAATTTTCTTTCTCTACTTCTCTTTCTCAAATATTTGTCTTCAACTTTAAGATCATTTTCTCTAATCTTGAAATTCAAGAATTTCACTATTTATAATGATTAATATCGGTATTGAATTATAATCTTTTATTCGATATTTTAATATTCAATATTGATGTTGAATTTACTTCTTTTTCTTTTAGTTTTTCCTGGGCCTTACAAAAGCCTTCCAATCTGTAGAGTCAATTACTTATTTACAAAATAAACATTTTTATCTACTAATTCAATCTATTTCTCTTTAATGTTCTGTTTTATGGAAGGCGTATGTGCCACATATGATAACTAATGTATATGTACACAAAGTTTCTTTTTGCTCATTTTTCCATCTCTTTTCATTTTTACTGTAAATATTGAGACATTTCTTCCACTTGAAATTCCAGAAGATTAACTTGTTTCTTACTAGTGTCCCTCTCATTTCTACTTAGTCTATCAAATGTTAAAATTCAAAATCCTGGATTATTGTTCCTGAAAATATTTTATGTGTTAATTTCACCTCCTTAACAGCTTTTAATTATTCCTTGTATTTAAATTTCCCATGTGGATATTCCAGGAGTTCTACTTCAGAGGGAACGACCTATTCTTTACATTCAAATATATATCCTTCACTGTCCTCTCAGTGGTCTGTGTTCACCTAAGTCAGCATACTCAGTGTTGGCTGCATGTTGGAATTACCTGTGATGTTTTTGGAATCACTCTTTCCTGGTTTCCCAAAGGGCCTGATTGGTCCTGGTGAGGTACCAGGTGATGCTAATGGGCTATCAAGGTTGAGTTCTACTACATAATTTGGTTATTGATTTTCCTCGATTATGGTTTGGTATACTATTCTCCCCCCTCCCCACTGCACATGTGTTAGCTGAACAACAAATATGACAGTATTTATGCTGGATCAAAAATTAGAAGATTCATACTGAGAAATTACAAAGCCACAAATGGAAAGGAACTAAGTCCTCATAAACATTATTACATTATTACTTTGGGGTCATATGCTTGGAAAATGGACTTTTCAAAAAATAAAAATAAACTTGTCATTTATATAATCCACAGTAACTTTTGGTCTCTCATTATAGCTGCTTCACCAATATCCTAAATAATAAAAGTACCTAATAAGAGCTAAGCTCTATCCCAAGCAGCATGGGGGTGGGAACAAAAATGTCCTTATATGCCCTCCACATTTTATTGGGCAAGCACTAGTTTTCCTCTACTCATATATTTCTTTCCTGTGTAAATTATGATTTGGTATGATGCCAAAACTACATTATTCACAAATCTGAATATTTTCACATTAAGAATAGGGAAAATGATTTGCTAGTATCAATTTCTCTCTTTAAATACCTGGGTATTTGTAACCTGAATAATCCCTGCCTCTAATATACTCTACAACTCTAGTTGGCTTATACAAATAGAATTCCTCCATTAATATTTATCCCAACGTCAATCATTTCCCTATTGTATCCCACTCTAAACTTTGTCTCATTGAACTAAAAGAGAACTACTAACTTTGAAAATTACCAACATATTTTTTCTATAATTATATTATCACCATATATATTGTCTTGATAATAAAAGTTACATAAGGTTAGAATCAGCACCTTATACTTCTTTCTAACCCTTTTGATCTCTGGCATCATGCTAGGCAAATGACATATATTCAATAATTATGGCATAATTATTTTTATCATTAAACTAGTTACATGTATATATTGTAAGAAAATGGAAATATTATAGAAGCATAAAACTTAGAAAGTCTACTGTATTCCCATTCTTAAGAGTAATCATTTAGAAACAGTTGAATACATTACTTTCCAGACAGTTTTCTGTTGGTACGCTATTTTCTATTGAACATATCATTTACTTTTTAGAAATGAAGCCATTCTATTAATACTCTTCAACCATTTACTGTTTGCCATTAAAGAAAATATTAACCATTCTTTATGTTAGTAGACGTTTTTGTAACTCACTTGTTATTAGAGCTAAATAATTTCATTGCTATTTCTGACTTACAAGGAAATATGCCTATAAGGCTTAAGTGAAATTTATAGTTTTATATACAACCTAAGGGTACTTAATGAGACATTTAATATAAAGACAGACACATATTAGGGAAAGTGTAGTATCATCTTTTAGGGTTAAAAGTGGGCTAAGTACAAATATCTTTTCCTTCTCAGCACTTTTTTTTCCCTCCTCATTAGAATCTTTCTCCTCTTCCTGATCCCTGAACTGACAAAAGGGAGCTACGTTTGCTTTCTATAAGGGAGTATGGTCCCCATATAATGTACAAGACTAAGTGGAGAACAAAGCAGTTCCTAAGGGAAGAAACCATGGAATATTTCATATGTCCAGTTTGGGCCAGGCTTTAGAGTTAGAAGCATTTCTTTATATTTGCTGCTGATAAGCCTAGATCTCTAGAGGATTAAAACACATATTTCTGGAATAAACAAGGCTAGAAATCAATAGCTTAGGCATATATGATAATTCCTCTACTACCATCCTAAAAACATAATTAGAAAGACATTAAATGAATTATTGGAGGTGGACCACATATGTTTATATCTTCTCAATCTAATAATAAAATAAAAGAGGTTATAGACACCTACACTTGAATGTATGTTGCAGCACAAATCACAATTGCAAAGATGTAGAATCAAGCCAAGTGCCCATCATTTCATGAGTGGATTAACAAAATGTGGTATATGTGTACTGTGGAATACTACTCAGCCACGAAAAAGGGTGACTTAATGCTTTTTGCAACAATCTGGTTGGAACTGGAGACCATTATCCTAAGTGAAGTACCTAAAGAATGGAAAAATACACCACTAACTGATGAGCACACATGTTCACAGAGGGAAGTAAATCTCAATGGAAATCAAACAGGGAGGAGACAGGAAAAGGGAATAGGTGAAAACCTACATAACAGGTACAATGAACACTCTCTGGGTCATGGGCACACTTTTAATACTGACTCAAGAATTACAAAAGTAATACATGTAACCAAAACCATTTGTACCCCTGCAATACTGTGAAAGAAAAAAAAGAAACAAAATAAAATAAAAGAGGTTATATTCCCAAGTACAAAGAGAACTGGATAAAAGGCAGTAGTGAATGTGCTATTTCAACAAAATTTGAAGACGAAAAGGAAAATAGAGGAGTGGTAACTAATTTAGGAAGCAAAGTTATTACCTGAGTGACTGCAGTGTGAAATGCCAATGAACTGAAAGCCAAGTTGTCCATGGAGCCCCTTACAGCCTTGCTAGGCGGTGGAACTGAGTACTGCAGAAGGCTGTGACTGGCAAAGAAAGACTTGTCAAAAATCTGAGTACAAAGCAGTTAGACTTTCCAAATTCTCTTTCCCATTGGTAGCCATCCAGCAATACCCATTTTCTACACTGGTAGGGAGCAATGTTTATTCTGTGAGTGATTCGAATGTGAGATACTTTAGATGCAGGAGCGTAAGCCACTTCAGAAGACTGGAGTAAGTTTCCTATTGGAAACCGGAGGATTGATTAAAAACCTATATGTCAACTGTGGCACATCTGCCTCTTCCTGGGTCCAACTTCTACAAAGCAAATGGGTTGATTTATATCCTATAAAAAAGAGAGAGGCAAAAGGAATTCCCAGGCCCGCAACTAGGCACAATAGCCTGGGACACTGACAAGTTCATCGTGGCACTTGAGGATTGAGCCCTGCAAGGAGATCTCCAAACATGGATGGGAGAGTGGGGAGGATAAAACAGCTAGATGTTTGGTGGGTTTACCTTTGGCCAAAATTTTGACAAGTACACAGAAGATCTATTTGAACATTTGCAATAAAATATTAATAATATAAAGTTTATTTAGAAAAAAAATTAAAGGGTCTCTGTTCTTGTGCCAGTACCATATTGTTGTGGATTAATAAAATGTGGTGTATGTGTACCATGGAGTACTACTCAACCATAAAAAACAATGATGAACTAATATGCCTTGTATTATCCTGGATGGATCTGGAGCCCATTCTTCTAAGTGAAGTATCATAAGAATGGAATAATAAGCACCACATGTACTCAGCATCAAATTGGTACTAACTGATCAACACTTATGTGCACACATGGAAGTAGCATTCATAGGGTGTTGGGCAGGTGGGAGGAGGGACAAGGAGATGGGGAAATTCACACCTAATGGGTGCGGTGTGCAATGTTTGGGGGTTGGGCACGTTTGCGGCTCTGATTCAGGCAGCACAAAGGCAATATATGTAACCAAAGACTTTGTACCCCCACAATATTCTGAAATAAAAAAAAAAAATTAAAGGGGTTAACTCTGAGAATTGGGATTTGGAGTACATATAAGGGTGTGGGCAGGTTGTTTTTCATTGTATAACTGTTTGGGGGCTTTATTTCATTACTTTTTAAACATAGGCTTATACAGCTCTAATAAATAAAAGTAAATTGAAAACAAGTAATATTTAGGGATTGGGAGATACAGTGTAGGGTAAAAAAACAAACATTAGGTAATTTACCAATGGTTTCCTTTATTCATAGCTGGCCTTTGTTGATCATTCATAAAATCATGCGTATTCTTTCAGATCACAAGTACCTATCTGAGTGAGTTAATTATTTGAACAAGACATATGACTGGGGCAATATTAAGCTCTTTTTTTTACAACTTACATAACAGGCTTTGTGGATGATAGAGAAAAGTCAAAAGGTAAAGCAGTAATGAGGTAAAATACTTCTGGTGAAAGTGAAAGAAGTTAAGAGGGAATAGGTAAAATAAGGTTGCATTTTTAAAAGTGGATGTCTGTTGCAGAGCAGAAGCAGGATTAAGCACCGCAAAGAAATGGAAAACTTTAAATCAAACATGAATAATTTGAATTTTTAGGTTTTCAAATGAATTATGACATGTAGTGGGTGCTACATAGCAAAAATTTAAATTCATAACACTCAAAGAAAAATACTAATATGTGTTATTGAAAACATTTCCCTGGGAGCATAATTTCTCTTTTACCCTGTCATAGAAACAGGCAAGGTGTTCCTCAAGACTGTTTCGTATTTCTCACAGGGAGCTAGACAGCATTCATCAGCCTGCCATGTGGTTATGAGGGAGGGGGCTATATGACCAAGATCTAGGCAACAAAAGGTGATCAGAAGGGATGTACTTTATTTCCAAGTCTGTCCATAAAATAAATCTTCTGTGTTTTTCTTTAAACTCTTTTCAGTTTTTTCACTTGCTGCTGGTGACCACTGAGACCTTGGAAGGCCCCTGCTGTAGATGGCAGAAGCCCAAATGGGGCCTGGATACATCTATCACCTTTGCTTTGAGAAACATCAATTAGAAACATTTATTTGGATTCTGTATGAGTGAAAAATAAATTTCTATCACATTTGAGCCATTATACAATTTTTGCCCTGTGTGTTACAACAAGCAATATATTCTAACATATTCTCCATGTAAAATAAATGAGATGAGGCACGGGGTAAGATGATAATGTCAACATAGGCAAATAACTCTCTCCAGTTGAGATTCCCAATGTGAAAGCATGCAAGAACATTGGAAAGGAAAGCAAGTGTTCTCAATTGGCCCAAAATAATACAACTAAATCATTGATACATTATGAAAAATGAGATTTATGGATTAAGCATGATTTTTTCTAAAGTACAATTGCAAATTGTCCTTAAAAATGGTTATAGCATGTAATATTCCTAAGTGGAATTATAATGTTATGTGACTGAGTTTTTTTCCCCTCAACTTTGTGAGTTCTTTCTCTTCTGGTGCTTATCTTTTTCTCACTGATGCATGAGGATGCTTTGTATAGAAAGGGATTCCGTTTATAAATACAGTATACTCTATATTTGTTATACTTTTCCTCATGTGTCCATTGAATTTTAATTTCATTGCTAGTGGTTCTTTAATATTTTTATTAGTAAAGCAATACATGTTCACTGAAGAAAATTTAGTATTAGTAATAATATAATTAAAAACACTGCCCACACACACATACAAAAGCCCAGGCCTAGATGGCTGTACTGGTGAATTTTTTCAAATATTTAAAAAAGAATCAATCATTAATTTAATCTCATTATTTCTCCTATGTATATTCAAATTTTCTATTACTTCTTGAGTCAGTTTTGCAATTTGTGTTATTTCAGGAACTTATATTATCCACATTATCAAAAATTTATCATTTATTTTTCATAGGATTCCTTTATATTTGTTTTAAAAATTGCTAGGTCAGTAATAATCTCCCCCTTTCATTTCTGATTTGAACATTTTTTCTATTCATTTGCTACAAATTTAGAAAATTTCTTATAAAGAAATAGAAGAAAAGAGTATACTTTGCTTCTTTCTAGAATAACTCTCCCTTAATTTGCAATGTGCATTAATGAAATACTATTGCAAGATACCTATTGATCAATTTATGACAATTTATGAATAATGTGTAATTTTTGCATTATACATTAATGGTTTTTATATCATAATATATTTCACATTGATTTTTAAATTTAAAGTTGTTCTTAAATTTTTGAAATATGGATACACATTATGATTTATTAATATGATGCAGAAACATAAGAAAACTGACCAGAAACAGAATAAACAAAAGATTTTTGGTAATATTTAGTAATCTATTTTCCTAGTCACTTTTTCAGTGCATGCATAGATATTTGCAGGAATGAGATAATACTATGTAAGAAGATATATTATCATTGAAGAGGCTTTTAATGTAAATAAATATATTTTTAGTATCATACTTTATCATCGTAATGCACTATAATTTATTTCATCAATTTATTTCATCATTCTCTTATCACTAAACATTTACAGTGGCTTAAAATTTCTTTGAAGAGTATCTGGTAGACATTTCTTTGTGGAATTTTATCATAAAAATAAACTTCTGGAGATCAAATTGCTGAATTCAATATTTTTAAATTTGGTAAGTACTGACATTACCTTCCAGAAAAAAAAAAGTTATATCTTTTCTTAGCAATCAAAATTCAGAAACAGAAAAATATTTTTCTATTACTATTTAGAAAAGAAGCCAAAGTTTTTCTTTCTAATGATGACACACTATTTCTCCTCTAATTAATAGACCCCCATAGGATGACTGCTATGGTTAGAATGTCCCCTCCAAAACTCATTTTGTAACTTAATCCCCAGTATGGCAGTACTGAGAGGTGGGTCCTTTAAGAGATGATTAGATCATGAGGGATCTGAATTAATGGATTAAGGGGTTACCAAGGAAGGGGAACTGGCAGCTTTAGAAGGAGAAGAAGAAAGACCTGAGCTAGCACGAATGATCAGCACCCTTGCTGTGTGATGCCTTGGGCAGCTTCCGGACTCTGTGGAGTCCCCACCAGCAAAAAGGCTCCACCAGATGGGGCCTCTTGACCTTGAATTCCTTCGCCTCTGTAATTGTAAGACATAAATTTCTTTTCTTTATAAATTACCCATTTTAGATGTTCTGATATAAGCAACAGAAAACAGACTAATGCAATGAACGAACTAATACAATTACATTTTGTAATGTTTTCTCTACTCTCCGCTTCACATTCCTATTTATGCCTCAGGAGCCCTTTAGAATGTTTTCAATTGTGCCTCCTGACCTCTTACAATATGCAGTTTTTTGTTGCTGTCGTTTCCTGATGGAGTTCTGTAGATGCCTCTATTTCATGAGTCTTTTGTTAAGTTTATTGCACTGCTTCCTCTTCAGTTTTTCCCATATTCATGTCATACTCCTATTCTTTCAAAAAAAAAAAAAAACGTTTATTTTTTAGTATTTTTTAAAATCTATTATCTGCACGATATGTTCTTTGAATTCTTGCATATCCCCAAATGTCTATTCCTTACTTTCAACCTGTGGTCACTAGGCTCTTTTCACAGGTGCCTGTAGCGTCTGTTCTGTAGTCTTTCAGCATCTCGTTTTGTAGATTAGTCCAAAGTAGCAAATTCTTTATCTACAGAAATCATACATACTTCTCTCAAGAGGCATGTAGAACTTTTAATTTTCATTACACTTAATACAGATGATGCAGAGAAAAATGTCTTTTTGCATAATTTTTCCCGGCTTTAGTGTGAGGCATTTCAGGCTACAGGTTCTGGGCTTTTTATAGCTCAGTGAACATTTCTTTGCTTTTGTGTAATTTCCTCTGTTCTATTACCTTTCTTTGTACTCCTTATTATATATGTGCTAAATCCCCTGGATCTTACTTCCAAGTCTGTTATCTTTTCTCACACTTTCCGTGTTTTTTGTTCTGTACTTTTTGCTATTTCTTGCATTTAAGCATCCAGGAAACTAATCTAGTCTCACCAGTCCTATGTACTTTCATAATTTGTAGAATTACAAATTGAATGTAGAATTGTACATTTGTTAGGTCTCATAAAACACTGGTTGTGTCATTGTGAATGTCCTTCAATACTGCAATTTTTTTGAAATTCAAGTTACTTTTTATCTTGCTTTGTGCATATACTAATACTTTGTTTATTATGGATGGCATTACTCTTTCCAGTGCAGATTTATTTGTTTATTTATTAGTTTTCTCAGAGAAATTTGAAGATATATGTCACAAAATGAGAAACTTATTCATTGCTTACTAACAGCTTCAGAAGGAGAAAGCAAAAATAAGTGGGCAAAAAGCAACATTCAACATAATGATGCTTTTAAATTCTAAGTGATAATTAAAAGGTAGTTTCTCAGTGATGGCATAACTCTGCCTGTATTGGAATACAGAACATTCGTGCACTCTCATACACACACACACACACACACACACACACACACACACACACACACACACATACACATCCCACCATAAAAAGAAAACACTTAATTTGAAAGAGAATTTCTCCATGGACACAAGAAAAAACAAAAACAGTAGACTATATTCAAATTGATGAAAGTGAATGATAGCAAATCTCAAATTTTGTACTTAGAAAAATAGAATAATCAGTTGAATAAAGACATTTTTAGATAAATAAAAAACTGGGAATTTCCCACCAATTTCTAAAGGATAGAATCTGGAAAGAAGAAAATTATCCCAGAAGAAAAGCTAAAGATGTACAAAGGAATATCAAATAAAGAAGCTGAGAATCAGTTGAAAAATTTAAATAAACATTAACTTTATAAACAATAATAATGGTACTAGTTTGTTTGAGTGATAAAAATAAAACAGAACTAAAAAATTATTTTTTATTTTTTATTATTTATTATTTTTTTAGATCTGAAACATTCTGATTACTCATGTAACAGAAGAATGAGTGATCATTTCAAAGTGTTCTACTATCATGGTACAGTTGGGGTAAGGATAAATTTATCAATTTAGTAATTGCAGTAAACCATTTAATGTTCTTCTGCAAGTGTCTGGTGTTGAAACTTGCAAAAGAAAAATGAATATAGAATAAGACAAAAGATACATGAGAAATGTTTGGGTGATTAGAAGACAAAATTAAACTTTGACTCTGCTTTAGACAAAAGTAAATTTGTTAGAAATTTATTTCTGCAGGCCAATTTTATTTATTGAAAACCAGCTTCCTCCTGGCCCTAAACAATCATTTAAACATATTTAAATAATATAAGCTTGAAGTCAGATACCATACTATTAATAAAAATATAAATGTCTGGTAAATAATTCTCTAGCATTGCTTAATTCAGTTTGGTTTGGTTTGGTTTTCCTTCTGCACCAACCGTCTCTTTTCAGCTAACAGTAATTCATGTGCAAAACATAAAGGTATCCAGAGATAGAGCTAAATTTGGAAATAAAAATGTTTGCTTCCTTATTCCTTCTGCTTTTTAATTTCCACTGGATACCACTCTCTATTTCAGTAAAGCAGGATAAATTTCCCATATAATTCCAATATAGAAATATGTTTTACCATGTCTCTAAAAATCTAACCTCTAAAGACATAGAAAATCTTCATATTCCTAGAAAATGAAGAAGTTTAAAGGTACATTTTTAAAAAAAATTCATATAAAAACATATATCTGTTTTATACAGATGATTCCTACAGAGTATTCAAAGACATTCTCGCTTTAATCTTGCATAAACTATATCAGGTATTAAGGGATAAAACATACCGACATTATTTTATAAGTCTTGTATAACAGACATGAGAACTGGGCAAGGAGAGTCTAAGAAAAGTAAATCACACCATTCTTTTTGTTTAATACAGATTAAAAACTTCTTGGGCATTATATCACATTAGGAAACTGCATACAATATGTTAGCACACAGAATTAGTCTATACAATTAGATTTTGCATACATATATCTACATATACATGTAAATATATGTATTTAGGATGAAAATGTGACATGTCTATTATAAAATATATATTAATGAATATTATACAGATAATGAATATTATATACACATACAAGTATATAAATAACTACATGTTTTTGAATACATACACATATATGCATACATACAATATGACATGTCAAAGCTGAGTATGTTCTAGGAACACAAGAATGTTTTATTATTAGAACAAACTGAATGCAATTAACAAATTAAAAATATTTAAGAGAAAAAAGCAGTAATCATTAATATGCAGAAACGTTTGATCAAATTCAAAAATCTATTCATGCTAATATTATTATCGACATAGACTCAGAGATGTTTTTCCTTGTTTTAATAAAGTATATCAGTAAAAAATCCACAGCAAGCATCATGCTTACTATAGATACATTAGACATAATATCTTTGTAATAAACCCTAGAAGCAGATATATTATTACTGTATATATCGAATATTATACTGGTAATGCTTGCAGAGTGGGAAGACAATAAAAGGAAATAAATTTATAAAGACTGCAATGAAAAAAGAAATATTTATTTGCATATTTATTTATAGTCCACCCAAGGATTTCTTTATTATTCCTTACATCTTTTACATTACATGGTTTTTAAATACACAGAAACAAGTATTTGAAAACAAGAAATAATTAATTTAAAAATCTTCCTCTGTGCTGTGAATAAGTTGATCAATCCTCAACTATTATAGAAATAGGTTCTTAAGTTTTTCATATTTTAAAACATATTAATATTTTTGTATAATGTTCACTATTTAGAAACACACTTTTAATTGTTTTTGTTCTTCTTTTTTTATTGCCTGAACATATTGAATTCTTATACTCTTTGCTAGAAAAGATTAATTGCCCTCACTTTTTATTATTTTTATGTAATTTGCCTAGAGAATAAAAGTGTAAAAATCACACCTTATTTATTTTTCATTAATTTCACTACACACTGTAGAAACATGTTTATTTATTCATTCAAAAAATGTCTGCTCCTATTTCCCAAGCACTAGATTAGATATTAGGGTTCCAATGGTGATTAGTAAGTGAAAATATTCATCCTCATAAGACCTACAGAGGTGACAAAAATTATGGTAAAGTCAGTTGAAAGCATTTTGGTAGGTGTTAGGGAAAAAAAATTAATCAGAAACTAGATGAAGTGTATCTAAAAAGAGACCTGATCTTGTTTAGAAAAGCCTAAGAAGTGTTTTCTCAAGGATATGCTGTTTGAGCTAAGATCTAGTTTTAATAAGTAATCCTTCCAGAACAAGGTATAGGAGATTGAGGATAACGGTTCTAGATAGAGGGAAAATCATGTGCGGGTTCTGTATAATCCTTGTAACATAGTATGCTCATAGAAAACGAACAAATGCCAGATTTGAATGAGCACACATAACGAGGATAAGAATATCAGGCAACAGGTTAGAGAGGTTAAAAAAAGAGAGGGTGCTGTAGACCACGCATTTGGTGGGATTCTCTAAAGAGCAGTGGAAACACACTAAAAAGCTTTAGGAAGATAATGTGTGTTACCAGATTTGCTTTTTATATGTTACTTGAGTAGGATGCACTGAATGTATAAAGGTAACAACTAAGTTAAGAAGAAATAAAGACTGGGCTGTGGAGGTGTCAGTCATGGCTTCTGTTATTGACATTCTGAATTTGAGGAGCCTTTAAGACACCAAAGAGGACATACTGGGTAGGCAGTTAGACCTATAAAGGCAATGCTTAGCCTAAAATTATGACCTTGAACACGTCACTGTATAAATGGTCATTGAATTAATTGGATGGGATTCTGTAGAGAAAATGTACACTGTAAGAAAGAACAGTGAATAGTGTCCAGGGCCGACTTATGATGAGGTCCAATATTTAAAGATAGATAAAAGAAGCGGACCTGGAAAGGAGGCTGAGAAGAAACCAAAAAACTTGGAAGATCAGAAAAGCAAAATGACATGAAGTTAAAGAAATAATAGTTTATCAAAAAGAAGAGAATAGTTGACAGTATGGAATGCCTTACCAAAGATGACAAGTCTTGAAATATGTCAGATTTCAGGTGGTGACCAAATATGTAAATAAAACACTGGAATTCTTCATACTCCTGATTATAGTATATGTTATATGTGCAACTGGATGTTAAAGCATAACTTTTCCAGTCTCATTTTTGGTCGATAAGTGCTGCCACATGCAACAGCCCCACAGAGTACCATTCACACAGATTCTGAAGTGTTACTGTGGCCAAATTGCACTTCCTTTCAGAGGCTCAGCCCTGTGCTGGGTCACTATAGCAACAGATGCCACACTCCAAGGTGAGTAGAGAAGCCGTGGTGTAGGATTCGTAAAGAATGTAATTGGGCCAGTTGCAAAATTCTTAAATCTTCATTCACAAGAAAACTATGATGAGTTTAAACATGTTGAAAATTAGAGAGAATATTTTAATTTTGTCAAAATTGGTGATGTTTTCCCTTTACCCCAAAAAGAAAAAAGAGATGCTAGATGAAGACTTCCTCCCACTGGGAAAACTTCATTAATGATCTCTACAGATTAGAGGGGAAAACGGACTATGTCTTTGACTTCTGTCTGGAGTCTAAAATGTGAAAGTGGTCAGTCTGCCTTAACTAAGAGGCCCAGGAGAGGTGGATGTGTTGGAATTGACCTGATCTCCCAAAGTATTTCAGAAAAAAGAGAATGATTCCCATGGATCAGATGTGGGCCATAGTGGTGAGAGGTTCAGGGTGTGGCTGTCACCTAGAATGAGGGTTATATCTCACGAGAATGAAAGTGGACCTCTGTTGACAAAAGGCTTAGAAAATGGGTAATCAACAATCGTTGAAACAATATTGCTTCCCACACTTCACAGGAACTTCAGGTTTGAAATCTCCAGGTAAGGGGTTAGATTTCTATTCCATTCTCACATAGGGCCCCACGAGAAAAAGAATTAGTATTAAATACCTCTCATACCCAAAGAACTTAATGCTACCTCATGAGAATACTAGTCAAATAAGAACTTTTCTGCTTTCTTTTCTCACTTCTCTCTCCATTGAGCACACCTGGATAGCTTATATTAAATTATGATGAGTCAACTGGGTGAGATATGGATGTGGGGATTATGCACCCCACTGTCACTGCAGACGACCAACATGCTTCCAGGCCACAGTCAGCAAGGGTGGCAGCTATGACTTTGAGTGCAATCTAAAGGTTTTATGATTATATTGGTCTCTATACATTATGTATGAATTGAGATTGCTATCTTGCCTGATATTGACCCCAAAACTCATGGAGCTTACCTTAATTTTTATCCACAAGCAGCAAAACATCATTCCTATAGAGCAAAAGTAAAAGGATAGTGATAGTAAAACACACATTATAGCCTTTGAGTACTGTTTCGTTAACATAAGTCTTGCATTTATAACCATTATGAAAATAAACATCTCCATTTATGCATATCCTGGGCATATATTATAAATTTTAAAGTATTTTAATAAATTTATGTACCTGGAAAATTAATATTGCTGTGTTTAAAAGCCTCCTATACTTTGTTTCTTTTCCCTTTTTTTAATCGTTATAATTGTTTTATTTTACTATGAGTGATTTTTTTTCCAAATTGTTACTTTGGTTTTTTATTTCAAAATATTAAGGGGGTACAAATGTTTTAGGTTACATGGATTACTTATTACTTGATCTAAAGCAGGGGTGCATAAACTACAGTTTGTAAGCAAAATGTAGCTCTCCACCTGTTTTTGAAAATAAACTCATATTGGAATATTACTATATTCGTTTATTTTTGTTTCATGCATAGCTACTTTTTTGCTATTTGTGTTAAACAATTGTAACACAGATTCTATGGCCAACAAAAACTAAAATGTTTACCATGCAGAAAAATTTGCCAACCCAACCTTAATCTAGAGCAATGTTCTATGTAATTCCAAGAATCAAATGCAAGAGCAAATTCTTCATATTAAAAGATTTTTCACTCAACAGATGACTTTCAAATTGATAGCAACAGATTGATTTTAAATGAAAACAAAACATGTTAATGTGTTTATGCGTACAGCATGCTTTCATGAAACCCTGAAAACTGCCAAAATTATGCATCTTTCTTACAAATATTAATATTAATTTTCTTTCATTTATTCATTGCAAAGATATGTCAGTGTAGTTCCACTAATCAATTATACTTAGACTAGAAGGGGTGATATGTGAGACTTAATACATTAGTAAACTGCAATTAACGTAATCTACATATAATGTACAGGGCCTAGAAAAAATTATTTTTCAAAATTTTCAATAATCCTTCTGTAATATAAATTGAAATGGATTTCAAATTGGGATAAAAAATGAAAATATAACATTATAAACATCTGTAAAATATATGCAGTAGGACTGAGACAAGTCTATTAACTGGTACTAACAACTGATGTAATGATAAATATATGCCATATCGAATAAAATGCCACCAACATTAATCTTGCAAATCATTCAGTAACATATTTATAAGCATCCAAAAGAAACAAAAAGTTCCATTAACAATGAAAACTCAGTATATTATGTGACAGGTAGCTGTAGAAATAAATAAATAAGAATGAAGAATATCAAGCATTTAAAATATGAGATAAAAATCAAGTCTGATGACACATTTTGTTTGTTCTTAGAGTGTACTCACATATAATTAATATGAAAAGATCACCAGTAGTATATTCCCACAAGCAAAACACATATAAAGCCCTGAAGTAAAAAGATATAATGAGAGAGAAGTTGGGGGAATATAATAGGAGAAAACAATCCTATATATTCTGTGACATGAAGTTATCTAGTTACATATAATAATAGTCAAATTAAGGACAGGTTAGCTGGTCACTTGCCCATTACACTTAAAAACAAAAGATATTAAAGCGTAGAATTGTCATATTAAAACAATTTGGAAACATATGAATTGGTCTTGCTTTTAATTAGAGAACAGCATACAATAGAGGTTACACACACACACACACACACACACACACACACACACACAGTCAAAAACAATCAAATAACAAAACTAACAAAAACAAACTTGTGCAGAGTCATTGTCCCTGAAGTGCCATACAAATAAGACAAAGTCTCTGACCTCAAAGAGTTTATATTTCAGTAGAGGGATAATAAACATATGTGCGCAAACATGCACACAGATAAAAACACACATGCTCACACACTCACACATGCACACATATACATATCAGGGAAAGGAGGACAAACAGTGGAGGAATTGATGAAGCTTGCCATGTGGACACCTAGGAGAAGATTACAGGGAGTGGGTGCAGTAAACATCAATGCTTTGAACGGTTCCAGTGGTGAATTTATTATTATATGTGACTTCAAGCCTTTTACATATTTTAATTCCACATTTTCCTTGCTAAGTCCATTTCTGGGTTCACTTACACATTTTCATCAGATTTCAGTTCTACAGAACAAAGAACATATCTAAATGACAAAATTATTCTTTGGTATTTAAAATAAATGGATGGTTAGAGTTCTTATTTTCCTGGGAAAATCTGCTTTGCATTAGTATATGATGGTGTACTGTCTCAAATACTTACTGGAAAAGCAATACACGTAAGGTGAACTTACAATCATGTGTATAGCTTAATGACAGAGATATGTTCTGAGAAATTCATCCTTAGGGAATTTTGATGTTGTGTGAACATTACAGAGAGTACTTACACAAACCCAGATGGTATAGGCTACCACACGCCTAGGCTATATGGAATAGCCTATTGCTCCTAGGCTACAAAACTGTACAACTTGTTACTGTACTGAATATTGTAAGCAATTGTAGCACAATGGTAAGTATTTCTGTGTCTAAACATATATAAACATAGAAAAGGCACAATAAAAATACAGCATTATAATCTTATGGGACCACCGTCATATATCTGATTATTCACTGACTAAAGTATTGCTATGTAGCACATAACTGTATATACACATATAAAAGCATGTGTTTATATGCTTAACAAGAGTTCCATGGGTAAATTCTTAAGAGTTAACTAAAATAAAAGTTGTTCACTGGTTACTATTTCTCTTCCATGGCAATATATTTGCTGATATTTATTAGTAGATTTCAAAAATGCTCATAACTTTGACTCAGTAATTCTACCTCTATGAAATTATATTTAATAGGAATAGAATTATATACATATTTACAGTAAAATGATTTATAAGTAAATACATAAATGAATAAATAAATGGGAGAATAAAGTAAAAACAGCTAATAGCATTGACCTGTCAAAGAAAAAAGTATTATTTGAATATTGGAAAAGAAAGATTGGCAACTATATTTTATACCTATTATAAGCTCAACTTTAAAAATATCCATAAGAAAACTTCAGGGAAGATACACATTAAAATTGGAAGAAGTTGTAACTCTAAGGATTAGAGTTGATTTCTGTCCTTATTAAGAAATTCATGATACATTAAAAAATTAATTGAAGAACAGTTAAACACTGTAAACTACAATGATCCAGGGTGAAAGTTTTGATATTGACAAATATACATACTTGTGTAACCAAAACCTCAAAGATTATTCTTCACAATTCTTTACAGCAAGTCACAATCATCCCCAAGGTGAAATCAGTGTTTCATTTATAGTTCTATAGGTATTCAAAAAGACGTGAAATTACTAGGTCATATGCCAGGTATATTTTGAACGTTCATTAAGCTGCCAATGAATTTTGTACTAGCAGTGTTCCACTGATGTATCTTCTTCATTTCGTTTAGTCCTTTTAATGTTCACAATTCTAGTAGGTTTCTAGTAATTTCTCACTTTGGTTTAACTGCCATTTGCTAATGACCAATGATACTGCACATCTTTTCAAATCCTTGTTAACCATTCGTATATCTTCTGTAGACTTTCTCTATTTTTGGCTATTTAAAAAAAATAAATGTAGGAGTTATTTTATATATTCTGGATATGAGGACTTTGTCAAATATATGTATTATTAATATTTTCTCCATGTCTAATGCTGGTCTATTCTTTTGATAAGAAGAGTTCAATCCATCTATTTTATTTATTCTTAGTGCTTGTGAATTCTGTCTACAAAATCTTTCTTTACTCCAGGTGATTAATGCATTCTATGTTTTCTTCAAAAAGATACGTTGTTTTGATTTTAACATTTAGATCTACAATCGACAGGCATCAATTTTGTACACGGTGTGAGGTATAGGTCATTTTTTCAGTTTTTCTTTTCCTATAGGTTTAGTTGTTCTAACATTTATGAATATGTATTCCCTTAGCTTTCATTAATATGCTTATCAATATTCATTTTACTATAGATATGTATATTTAATTCTGTCCTATCTTCCACTGACCATTTGTCTAGTCTTGCATGAGCACCCCACTATTTTAATTATAACATAATTATAATATTATAATTATAATATTATAATATTATTATAATAAGACTTAAAATATGCTAGCGTGAGTCTTCTAAATTTATTCTTCTTTGTCAAGGTTACTTTGACAAATCCGTGGATTTTATATCACTCTATAAGTCAATATTTTTTTTATGAATTTCTACATAAAATCCATTTGTGGTTTTAATCAAAATTGCATTGATCCTACAGATTAATTTGGAAGAAATCAACGTTTCTACAATATTGCTTCTAACAAGTATGAATATTATGTATTTATTTAGATTATTATTAATTTTTTCTCACTAGTGCTTTGTGATTTTCAGTGAGCAGATCTTGAACACCTTTTCTTAAGTATATTTGTCATTTTTTGTGTATTTTTTCTGCTATTATAGCTGAGAGCTTTGTTCAATTTCTAAGTTTTTTGTATAGAAATGCACTTGAATTTTTATATAAACTTTACATGGGCCTTTGTTGGTTTCACTTATTAGATCTACTAGGTTTGGGTAGATTCCTTTGTGTTTTTACTTAAACAATCATGTCTTCCACTAATAAAATCAAAGATACTTTTTCCTTTCTGCTGTTAATATCATTCATTTTTTTTCTTGCCTTGTTACATTGAATAAGACCACCAGACAATGCTAAATAGAAGTTGTGAGGTAAGATATGTTGGACATTTTCCTAACATTAGGAAGAAATCAATTTACATTTTATCATTAAAAAGGAAATAAATGTTGATTTCTCTAGAAGCCCTTTTTCAGTTTGAGAAAGTTTTCTTTTGTTACTACTTTACTGAGATCTTTTATCATGAAAAGGTAATAATTTTGTCAAGTGATTTTTCTGCATCTACTGAGATCATATGATTTTTCTCAAATGCATTCTGTTAATGTGAAGAATACATGGATTGATTTTGACATATTAAATCAATATACATCTTTGGTTATGGTGTATTTTTCCTTTTCTCAATATTGAAGAAATAATTTGGTAATTTTCTTAAAGATTTGGCAACTAAGTTTGTAATATAAATTGATAAATTTTATTTTTTATATCCTTAACAAGGTATGGTATTACGATTACAGCAGGTCATGAAACACGTTAGGATATTTTCCCATTTTTCTGAAATAGTTGTGTATATTTTGTTTCACTTTTTTCTTAAATGCTTTATAATATTCACCATAGAAGGTTTTGTTTGTTTTTTTTTTAATTTTGCTATTTCAGTTTACTTAACAGATGTAGGGCTTGTGAGGTTGTCCACCTAATCTTGTGTCAGTTTTGTAAGTTGATTTTTTTTTAAGGATGTTCCTCTTTCGTCTGTGTTGTTGAGTTTGTCAGGATAAAACTATTCGTATTATTCTTTTAGTATCTTTTAAAATCTGTGAATATATGATGACATCCCTCTATCAACATCAATATTAATAATTTGTTTTTCCTTTTCTCTTTTATTCTTGATAAGTCTTGTTAGGGATTTACCAATTTTCTTAATTATTCAAATAACAAACGTTTATGTTTTGGTGGTTTTCTCAATTCTTCTTGCTAGGGCAAGAAAAATTATAAAATTGAGGGAATTACTGCTGCACTTTGGAGTCTTCCAGACTCTTTCAGGTTGTACTTGCCCTCCACCTTTGCTAGTAGCTCAGCCAGCCTCTCCTCAACCCAGATAATTTTCAACAAGCCACATCATCTGCCTTCCTGGACTGACACCATGTATTTAAATATAGATGAATGGCCAATAAACATATGAAAAAATACTCAGTGTCAGTAAACATCAAGGAAATGCAAATCAAAACCACAATGAGGTATCATCTAACACCAATGAGAATGGCTCTTATCAAAAAGTCGCCCCCCCCCAAAAAAAAATCAAAGTCCCAAAACTAGATGCTGGCATGGATGTGGAGAGAAAGAAACACTTATACACTGTTGGTGGGACAGCAAACTAGTACAACCTCTGTGGAAAGTAATATGGAGATTCCTCAAAGAACTAAAAGTAGACCTACCATTTTATCCCACAATTCCACTATTGGGTATTGACCCAAAGGGAAAAAAGTCATTTTATCAAAAAGACACTTGCACTTCAATGTTTATTGCAGCACAATTCACAATCTCAAAGATGTAGAATCAACCCAAGTGCCTATCAATTAATGAGTGGATTAATAAAATGTGGTATGTGTACAGCATTGGGTACTACTCAGCCATAGAAAATGAGTGAATACCTTTTGTAGCAATCTGGACAGAATTGGAGACCATTCTCCTTAGTGAAGTGTTGCAAGAATGATAAAACAAGCGCCACATGTATTCACTACTAAATTGGAGCTAACCAATCAACATTCATGTGCACAGAGAGAAGTAAAACTCAACGGAAATCATGAAGGTGGGAAGGGGGGAATGGGTAAAATCATACCTAAGGGGTACAATGTACAGATCTGGCTGATGGGCATGCTTATAACTTTGATTCAAGCAGCTGACAAAAGCAACTCATGTAACCAAAACATTTGTACCCCCATAATATTCTGAAATAAAAAATGTATATATATTTGCCTCCAGGAGCCTATTGCCACTCTCTGTTCATCTGTGAATGGACTGAAATTCAGTTCATCTGTGCTTCCTTGTAAACAATGCTCTTTGATACATGCTTTATCCAGATTTTTTTAGGTGTTGACATGGAAGTAAAGATTTTACAAATCCCTTTACATCATAACCAGAAGTAACTCTCTGTAGATGATTTTTAACTTTTATAAACCATTTTTTATTTTCAAAATTTCTCTGATAAAACAGTTTTATTTAGATATTAAATAGAAACTGCTTTTTCAGATAGAAAAGAATATTACTTATATCTGATAGACTTATTTGCTATATTTGTCCCTCTACTTTCTCTTAAAGAGAAGGTATAGCCTTATTTGCCGTCTTCAAAAGTGAAGCAGTAACTATGAAGTTGCCTTTGATTTTTTTTCTGTGTCTGGCACTGAAAAGTGAGGAAATTGCAAGTCTTTCCTTTTATCTGTCTTCATTTCACTTTTTTATTAAAGTCTCCTTTATTAGAGACAAATTGTGGAAGTTAAACTGAGGAGGAAATAATATTATTTGCCACTCTAACATGCTAGCTATATTGTGCATTTGTTGTATTTTTGATGGATTTTCAACCAGATGAGTCTGATGAAGTAAAATGTAATTTTTTAATCCAGGCAAAATACATAAGCATCTCTGAAAGTTTTCTTATATCCATTTACTTAGAGAATAGTTGCTTTATAAAATATTCTCTAGAATACCTATATATATTTGTAAAGATGTGTGTTGTAATGAAAAGAAAACAAAATATGCAAACATAACACTTGGGCTTCAAATCCATCTCTGTATTGAGTTAGCCTCTTTTTTTCTATGTGAAAAATGATGCTTGTACGAATATCTATCTTTTATGCTGAAAGAAGTAAAGGGCATAATAAATGCAAAAGTGTTTATAAACTGAGAAACACTATATAATTGATTTTATTACTTAATTGTTAGCCTATTGCAATGCCAGATTGGAGCTGAGTAAAAATAAAAAAAAACAAAAACCGAATAACTTCCAATCTAAATATCTGTCACCTGAAGGTGAACCGTAAGAGCTGAATGTTACCTGTCTCAGGCCAGCTGGCAGAAAGCCTCTGTTGAGTTAGTGTTTCAATTTCATTATGGGTATTTAAAGAGCACACACATTCATACACACTCACATACCTGGGCCAAACTTTGTAAATTCTATTATGCCAATTGCAGCCTTGGCACAATCACTAAGTAGAGTCACTATCAAAAGGTCACTTTTACTCACTCCTTCAGAGCCATTAAAGAATAAGCATCAATTACATATGTTGCCTTAACCATTAGAAAGGTCAAAAGTTATAAAAAGGCATACCTTTAACTTAAAAATGTGATTATGCTTCCTGAAAATTATAGGACTTGCATTCATCTGAAAAAGATAACAATATTTTCTTCAAAGGGCAAAAACTGAGAAAACTATGAAAACTTTTTTTGCACTTTCATGCTTTTTAGTTGATATACAAATTATCTGTGGTGTTAGGGAAATAGTTAAAGAGAACAAAATTGATTTAATTTTAAAACAGTTGTGCTATTTTAGTGATAAAAGTGATATGTTTATTGTAAAGATTAGATATATTAATACACAAACCAATTGCTTTGTTTCGAAGATATTCATTTTAATCTAAATATTTAAATATATTCACTTTCAAATTGTCATGGGACTGACCAAAACAATTAAATTAAAGCAGGGAAAAATAATATTTGAATCATTTCTGAAGAGCAGAGAAGGATGTCATCACAGATCAAACTTGTATTTTGGCATTATATACTACAGAAAGTCTGCACCTTAGAAGGGAAGTACTTATAACTTGTCATTCAAAGCATGTGAATAACAGGGCCATGTCATATGTAATTGGCTGGCTTATCTCCCTGGGAGAATATAAGCAAACACAGCAAATGTCCCAGATGCAGACTGAAAGAAGAGATACTGCTCACATCAACATATTTACCAAAGTAGTTGTATTTGTAAACACATCTTGATGCTAAAGTAACAAGGGATAAAGGCAAAGGTGGCCAAAGGCAGCCAGTATGATAAAGACCTTTGCCAGACAACTGAGTGGCTGGTCCAGCCACTAACCAACCTTCTCCTTCACCTTTGTATATGTAGTTGAAACACATGTCAAATAAAGCAAAGGTATTAATTGCAGTAGGTTATGTACAAGGGTGTTGAAAAACACAAGAAAATTGATCTCTAAACACAGAAGGGGATTTCTCTGATGCTAGGTTACCTCCACATTTACTCCCTCCCTACTTGTCAAAGTCAATCAGAACCACAGTTTCTGAAAATAGTATCAGAGCAAATATAAACTTAGCTTTTCCCCCTTCTGTGACTAAAGATTTGTTCAGGAACAAGCAGTCTTTAATAGGAGTTAGAGTAAACCATCCAGGTGGGAAAAGACATGTCTCCTTCTGTAAGTATGAGTAAACAAAGAATAACAAAGAATAATCCCTGTGTAAGTATTAAATAATTCTAGAAAAACAGAGCCAAGCCAATGTTCACCTAAAAGCAGACTGGAAATGAACAAACATACACCACATACACGCACATGTGCGTGCATACACACATACACACACACACTCACTAGAAAACAGCCTTCTATTTTGTATTTTAAATAAGATATGAGATTGTTGTATTTCTAACCATAGCTTATATTCATTTACGTCATATTATTTGGCAGGCAATTTATTAAAAAACTGTTCTCAAATGTTATCTTTTTGAAACTATCTAAAACCCTATGAAACTTATCATTGTCCCTAATTTAGGACAAAAAGAACTGTGTTAGGGGAGAAGGGAGATGATAACAGCACCTATCTCAAAGCATTTTTGAAATGACTAAATGCATTAAAATACTCAAAGTTGTCAATCAAGTGCTTGGCATAGTAGCCTCCAATGGGAAGTTCTATTAGTTTTATGTTTTGGAAGCCAATCTTATATTTTACCGTGTACCTAACTAATCTTTTCACATCATGTTTGCTGTGGGTTGTCCCTGAATGTCAATTCAATTTTCCAGTCTTTAAAATTTTTATGAGTACTTTTTAAACTTACTCTTTACCCTGCATAGTATTTTACTTCACTCAGTTAATTTATTGATTTAACAGGTAAACATTGACCTCTACTAAGTGCCTGATACTCTCCTATGCACTATAGTTATGACAGTAAATACAATTATTGACAGTCTGTCTTTACGAAGTTACATTCTAGCGGCAGTGACGACAATAAAAAGGAAAAGTAAGAAATACGTAGTATATTAGACGATAATAGAGTCTAAGGAGTAAATTACTGCAAAGGAAAGGATGTGTGTATATCTGTGCATGAGCACATGTGCCTGTATGTTTATGTTTGCAATCTTAAATACTGTGTTCAAAAAATTCGAAGATAATATTTAAGACTTATAAGAAGCCAAAGCAGAATCATACAAATATCTCCATGAAAAGCATTCCAGGAAAAGGAAGTATGCATAAACCTTTGAAAAAAAAACAAAAACAAAAACAAAAAAAAAAACCAGCCAGTGCTCTGAGAATTAAAGGTGCCAGAGTGGTTCATCAGTAGGAGAACAAGGAAGAATAGTGGTAAATAAAGTCATGGAGACCCAGAGAGCCTCATGAGTCACAGTAACGAGAAGGTAAGAGTAAAGTAGGTTGAGATTGAGCAGCCGTCAAGGTAGAAGAACTGAGTGAATTCAATACCCTAAAAGCTCTAACAGAAACTTAAAAAAAAAAGTAAAGAAAATGACTAAGTGGTATAGTGGGCAGTGGAAGCCGCTTCAGTGGAGTGGTTCCCTTGAATAGAGGAAAAGGACGAGAACTTGGATCACAAGGGTTGGGTTGATCTTCTGCAGCTGGAAGAGCATAGTCAATATGTTATTTTAATTAGGAGACAATGTGGGGCATAAACGCACAGACCATATGTATATGTGCACATGCGCACTCTAATGTATAAAATCAAGAAGGAAGTGTTCAGAAGACGACAGACATCCGGCTGCCGTTTCTATCAGGCTTTCACCATCTTCGGTTCTACTCTGAGTTCATTTCTATCGAGGTGAGAGTTTGCCGAGCTGTGTAGTTCTCTGACAGTCTTCTCCAAAAGAATATATAGGAAAAACCTCTAACCTAAAATGCTATAATAATTTATCTCCGACTCTGCCTAATATTTATTCGTATGAACTAATACTGATCTTAGCTAACACAAACTTGATACTACGTGCCTGATAGATGTAAATGTATTATCTCAGTTAATTTTTCTTTTATTCAATTTTCACATCAATTCTATTAGATAAGTACAGAATTATGTTTTATAGGTTAAATATAGTATCTTGTCCAAGAGCTCATTTCAGAAACAATATTGTTAACATGCCATAACTTTTAGTTTTGGTGTACCATCAGTTATTATGTTTTTTGTCTTATTGTTTTCTGCGATATATAAGAGATGTAGGTAAGTGGCATTTAAAAGGGAAATCAACCTCACTGATCAGTGGTAGGAAGAAAAGCACAGGTCCCCATGTCTCCCAGCCTGGGCTAGAAATGGGAAAAATGTAGAATATTTTCCTGTTTCCCCTTAATGATCTCTGTTAACTAGGTTTCTGCATATGTTTTCTTCAATTCAGTACTATTAATATATGCCTGTTAATGAGTAGAGACTCCAAAACTATAGATGAAATTCTCTCTTAACCTTAGTTTTCACAGTCTTTTTTCATTTTCATAATTATTGGTTCTATATAGACATTGTAATTTGCAGTTGGGACATATCGCCAGTTGCTAATAGCCATTTGCTGGTTTTGGCTGAAATTTACTCTGATGTTTTAAGAATCTTCTGTGTTCATTAACTAAAAAAGTAAAGAAAGCCAAATATTATGTTTCCTTTATCTGACCTTAGATTTGTACAAGGTCATAGTGCAAGCTATGCCACAGCCGTGAAACACTCCTAAGATTCTATCATTTTAATAATAGTAGAGGATTATTTCCTTTCATGGATAATTATAGTTTGATTTTTATTTGTCCATTTTATAAATTCATGAAAATCTGTGTTCCGACAGAAAATGCAAACATTGAATCATTTTTAAATTGACCTAAGGAAAACTTAAAATACATTTTAATTTCTACAATAACTTATGGGAAAGCTATTTTCATTCCTGTTCTACAGAGGACTGATATTTGTTTTAAAAAATTCTATTGTTCAGCTGATTAATAACAGAAGTATATTTTGCATCTAGACGTGTGTGACTAAAAAAATTCTGTTTTTACTAAAACATACCATTGCCTCTCCTCATACCCCATCCATGTACTTCAACTCAGAGAATAAATATAACAAAAAAAAGTGAATGAAGATTTTTACACTAAGATACATCTTTTATTTGTCAGTGTACAGTTTATAAATTTAATTCTGTGAATACATTGCTGTAAGACATTAGGATAATGGAAAGCTAGTTTTCATGTATTACGGAGCTTTTTATATGAAACCACAAGTCCCAGATGCTCACTAGCTAAACACTAAAAGCATGCATGGAAATTTTACTGATTTTTATGACTTGAATAGAGAAAGCATTGGAAAGCTGCATATGAAGCCAAAATAACCCCTGAGTTTTATAATAGTTATTCTTCTTAGTCGTGTGATATTTGGACACAATACTTCATTTTCTAAGCCTAGATGTCTTCATTAGTACAAGAGTCAAGCTGATTATATTGACCCCATAAGCAACTGAAGGGGTTTACATAATAGCTATAAAAACAGCATTTTTGTATGTTTGCCAGTTTCCAGGCATGGTTCTAAGAACATTATAAGTATTCATTCATTTACTTTGCACATGGCCTTACGAGCTAGGTCATATTATCATTGATGTTTTACAGACAGAATAAAGAAGCACAGAGTTAAGTATTTACCAGATGCACCCCAGGCAATCAGCCTCCAGGGCTTGTGCTATTCATCATTGTGCTCAGCTGCTTTTCATCAAAGGAAAGTGTGGTTTGAAGGTTCTTTGTAAACTGCTGTTCAACTGTTGGCTGTCATTAATTATTTCTAATATTGTTTTACTTTATTATGTACATGCCTATACTGAATAGTATTTACTCTAAACTGTCCTTTACTGCATATATAATATTAAATGCTTTTAAATTATTATTATTTAAAAAGACTCAGAGTAAAGCATGAAAATGTCTCCTATATCCACATAGTCCAAATGAGTAATTTTGCTTTATAACACTTCGAATTGTTTATATGAGCAGGTGATCTCATTTTCAAGGTGAAGAAATTAACAAAGGATAAGAATCTAAAACTAGGTGTCTCTGAACAGAAGCCTTCCCGACCAGTTTGAGTGGCTTTCCTCTCTGATGCAGGGCTATTATGAATATTGAATGTGATAATTCACGTAGAGTGCTCATGGGTGAGACCACCCTGCTCCTCAGTCTCCACTTCCCTTCATTTATCTTGTAGAAATGGCAGAGCCATGTAGCCAATGGACTGAGAACAGAAGTGCCGAGTGTCTTCCAGCTGAAAGTATACAAGAGTGGTTGCTAGTCCTTTATTGTCTATATTTTCCCCTTTAGAGCAACATATGGACATGTCGGCACCACAGAACTGCAGCAGCTCAGACCATTGAGCGGCTCCATGATGATCAGCTGCTTTCCAGATTCACCAGACCTGTAGAGGATTTGGTGCAAGCGAGAAATGAACCCATGTATTTGTGTACATATGTGTGTGCCTTTGTGTGTGGTCCTAATGTAACATAAACCTACCCTAGGCCGGGCGTGGTGGTTCATGCCTGTAATCCTAGCACTCTGGGAGGCCGAGGCGGGCGGATTGTTTGAGCTCAGGAGTTCAAGACCAGCCTGAGCAAGAGCGAGACCCTGCCTCTACTAAAATTAGAAAGAAATTAATCGGCCAACTAAAAATATATAGAAAAAATTAGCCGGGCATGGTGGTGCATGCCTGTAGTCCCAGCTACTCGGGAGGCTGAGGCTGTAGGATCACTTGAGCCCAGGAGTTTGTTGAGGTTGCTGTGAGCTAGGCTGACACCACGGCACTCACTCTAGCCCGGGCAAAAGAGTAAGACTCTGTCTCAAAAAAAAAAAAAAAAAAACCTATTCTAACCTGACTTAAACAGCATTTCCCATAAACTCTGGACTATTGAAGTCATAAATAAATATCAGTTGTTATTATAATTGGTTGGTATTATGATTGCTAATATTAATGACAACGAGCTATTACCTTCTGCAATCCCATTTTGCTGTCCTTTTGTATGACGGGGGTTGACTCAGTAAGAACTGAAATTATTCACCTTTCTCAGGATGTCTAAATTTGGGCTACACAATTATATATATTGATAGTAAATATTGGGAAATTTTGACCACTGCCCCTGTGATTAAGATTATAAAAACTTCCTGACCCGAAAAAGTAGTTTAAAATATTAACCAGCCAAAAGGTATTGGTAAAATACAGAAATTAAAATGATTACTGAATCACAGATATTTGGGACTTGAATCAGCAGGTCTCACTAAGGGCTATCATTCTAAATTTTGGTGTTTATCTTTTATCTGATTCCATGTGCTTATCAAATTTCTGACATGCATATTTGTGTTACCATTTGCTTCTCATCTGAAACTACTGATTAAGGGACATCTATTCTTCATGCTCTGCTCTCTGTTTTTGTGTCAACTACTGATTTTAATGGTCATTCATATGAGACCAGTGAGTATAAGTTCCTCCACATTGGAGGAAAAGTTGTATTGTGGACTTATTTACCATTGCCTCAGATTGTGTTTGTTTAGTATTATTGGGAAGAATTATTTTCATGGTTATAGGCAGAGCAATATTGCAACGTGAAGAAAAATTGTAACCAAAAAAGACAGAACATGAAATTCTCTTCTCTAAGTGTGACAGGAGCCCAGGTCAGCTTACTTGATCTTTGACTTTACTATGCTATTTCATTGATTTATTGGAGGCCATTGCTGCTGACGTTTTAGGAGCTCAAATCACAAAGTTTTAGATATTTTATAATTTTCCCCACATTCTCTGAATATTACTTCAGGGTATTCCAGCACAGTAAGCATGACTTCAAGAAGAACTTCACATGCTTTAAAGACAAATGTTAACAAAAACATAGTACGTTAACAGAGTACTTAAATTGGATTCCCTTAGATCCATTTTAAAATATTCTTTTCAGAACACCTAACACATTTCAATAGCAACTTATATTTTCCTATTGTAATTTTTATCAAAGTTCTTGAGATTTTTTAAAAAGTTACCTCCCCGTAAAGTATATATTCTGTGTTTATTTTAGTAACTAATTCATGTCTGGGATCCAATAACATACCTCAGACTTAGTAATCAATCTATAAATATTTATTAAATGAATTAATCCAAGTACCAAAACATTAAAATTTCTTAACACAGACAGTAAATGGTATTGACTGTTTCAATCTCTCTGAAGATCAATTTTGTAAATTTTTCTTATAAGTTTCAAAAATGCATTTATTTTCCCAATATGATTTAATATTTAGAAATTTAGCCTATAAAATAGCTTTCACATGTTCAAAGTGTATGTGCATAAACAGGCTTTACAAAATTATTGGAAAGAAAATCTGGTGTTGCATATGTATATATATCTATTAATGTGATATGTACACTTTACACATATATTACTTATATTTTCAAATTCTCAATGTGTTATCAATCATGTATTGATTAATTAGCTGTAATATTGTATCCATAGTTTTAATACCATGTAACCATTTAAGAGAGTGTGGTAAATCCTTATGTACTAACATGGAAAGATGCATGATATACAGTTATGAAAAAAATGAACATGTAGACATCCCTGGTAAAATAAAAAGGCTTAGAATGTGTGCATGTATTCACCTATGAATATTTTCTTTCACTATATGGACAATTTTCAAAAATAAATTTAAGAGGTGTTTCCTGTTGGAATAATGTGAAAAGGGATTCCATTTACTTTTTATTTTATAATTGAATGCGTATAATTAAGAGTAAGCTATTGTATTGATATTATTTCTTGCGTAAATTATTGTAAGTGAGATGGAAACAGGAAGAATATGGCAACGCTGAAGTGGAAAAATAAAAGCATAATCTACAATGGAAAATATTATACATATTATTTTTTACAACTATGGATTAACAGCACCAGGTAATCTCAGTATTCAGCTGTTCATTGGAAAAATTAATTCAATTTTAAAATTGCTTTGCTTCTACATATAAGTAACTCATGAGCCAGTGTGGAACATTTACATGCAAAGGTTCCATTCACTGACTGAATTTTACTGAAGTTTCAAAGTTCCCAAAACTTCTCCAGAAAAAAAAAAAAAGGTTTTGTAAAATGTTCTATTTAGAAACAATTCTGATTAATTCAGTATATACTTTTAAATATCTCTTTTACCAAGCAGTTTTGCATGATAATAGTGTATTTATTTCTTAACATTTCAAATTTTCCAGCTTTTATATCCTTTTCACACCAAAAGTCATAATTATTTCCATAGCAACCCTACTCATTGTCAGAGGTAGACATTTTTGACTTCTGTTGGGTATTTTTTAAGAAGCAAAGGAACATTTAAACAACAAAAGGTGTTATTTTATAAAAATTGACAAGAATTGAGAGGGGAAACAAGTACTAAGTGGTTCCTTTAATAACTTACACAGATAATTTATTGTCACTGTAAGTTATTGCCAAACTCAACATTATTTTTCTTTACTAGCCTCAAGTTATAAATAGTATCTTCTTTTTTACAATCCTAATTTTTTGCTGTACTAAGACAAGACTTAACATACATAAAATGCAGAACAAATATTTTCACATTTTCAGTTAGGAAATATCCTCTAAATATACAATTTTCTGACCCTCAGCTTTTGAATTAAAAAAAATTTGAGTTAAAAATTCCATCTAAAAAGTGAAGAATTTGTTTTCTCTCAACCGCCTCCAAATTTCTATCAGCATCTTATTTAGTGTGGTATCATCTACTATAATTCAGGAAATAAGCACTTTATTTTATTATGCTGTTTTATGAACAATAAATAACAAGCATTTGCCATGAAACATTCCTAACTACAAGAATGATGAACAGTGAAGCAAAACTTTTTTCTGCAGCTTTTATTGCTTGAAGTTACTGTTTGACACCACCACATGGAGCTACTGAGCAAAATAGAGGGGAATAGGTTTTCTTTTATCATACCTGTAGATTTGTTCACAGATGGTGGGTTATTTTAGCTGGATCTTTCTGACAATTGCTACCACTGCCATCTTTAGAACATACTTTATAAGTAGAGACATGGAATGCAAAATATTAGCTCCATCTTGTCCCATGTCACACGGTGACTTGGCCTTAGATCCCAAGCTACTGGTTCCCATTATCCTTGTTTATTATCCAGTGAATCAGCAAGTAAAATAAAAGGGCAAAAAAGATTAAGTTAGCAAAAATGTTAAATATTGGTTCTGTGTATGTGCCATCACATCAGTTTATTGATGACATTTTAAACTTTTATAAAATGGAACCCCCTTTATATAGATTATTTACATATTAAATTAAAAATGTACCAAACCACTATGTGAAAAGTAGGAATTGTAGCATTTTCTGTAATAAATGCACACATCATTTTGTCTTTATTAATAAGTCACAATTTAGTCAAATTGACAAAATAGAGACAAATTATACAGAAATTAGAAGGAATACTAAAGCCGGGCAAACTCTGGAACTAATACACTCAAGGTTCAAGTTCGAATATGAAGATTGAGTTGTGCACATTAAAAAGTCCCTTTGAGGAGCTGAGTGCTCAGCATGAGAATAATGACTCAACAGAGGGCAGATTTGAGCTCCTTCTGAGTTTTCAATGAAGTCCCATATTTAGGCTAATTACGTTACTCTTCTAGTTGCCTGGTTTGCAATATCCTCCTGCTTTTCACATCTCTATGACCGTATTAAAACATTCTCCTATTTATTTCTGTTTTCATTTCCCCCACCATATGTGAGACTCATTTAAACAGGAATTGTGCCTGGTTTTCCTTTGAATATCAGACCAGTACTTGGTAAATGGTATAAATGCAGTATGTCATTTTAGACTGTATTGATACAGTTTGATGAATAAATCAATGAAGTTAAAAAAAAGTTACATTTCTTCTAATTCTTAACCATCTTTTCGAAATTCTGCAGCTTTCTATGCCACTAAAATGTGTTCACCACTTAAATAGTATATTTTACAACTGAATACTATATAGTTGGGAGAGTTTACTAAATAGTTTAGCATGTGTATTTTATTTAATCTTTAGATAGATTTAAGGAATATTTCAATATTTTTAGGAAACATCCCTATATTAGGCACAATATAGTTATTATACCTATTTTAAAAAGGAAGAAATTAAGCTTCAAAGTATTTAAATGAATTACCCCAAATCAAAGCGGTAACAAAAGGCAGTACTCAAGTTCAAAGACAGAAACATTCCAAATACTCTCTTCTCACTCCAGGCATTTCATTTTGACACGACACTGTAATTCTAGAAGTAAGCTAACCTCTTTAGAAGTATGACACATTAAGCCATGATTAGCCAGTTACACTTCAGGGAATAAATTCTGGAAGATTTTTGTCAATTTTTTGCTTGCTTGTTTATTTTTAATAGGGCCATAAGCCATGAGTAATACAACTAGAAGGGTTATATTTTCAGAGTTGGAAGATGATTTTAAAGTTTCAAACTCAGCATACAACAGTCACTACATCCTCAATTTTTTAAATAAATTACATTTTGTGTATTTCTAATTATAAGGTGATGATGTTCACTGTAGTTAGATTAAAAAAGCAAGAAGATATTAAAA
This sequence comes from Indri indri, assembly GCA_004363605.1. Lineage (NCBI taxonomy): Eukaryota > Metazoa > Chordata > Mammalia > Primates > Indriidae > Indri > Indri indri. Next base: position 5,746 of record RJWJ010013944.1, on the reverse strand, counting down.
TATACTTGTGATCCTGCTAATCAGCATTATAGTTAGATATTTTTATATAGTATGCAAGATATAAATAGGTATGAACTGGTAAGTGTATGTGTGCTCATATCTGTATACTATAATATTGTTGCTGTTGAAAATATTAATGGCCAGAAGTTGGTAGCCTTGGTAGCTCAAAATCTTTAAAAATGCTAAAAAAAAAAAAAGAAAATTGGCCAATTTACAATTCTATATCTAATGAAAATATTTTCCAAGAATACTAAATAACGACATTTTCAGATTTAACAAAAAGAAAATTTGATAATAACACTTTTGTACTAAATAAGTGCTAACGAAAATTTTTCAAAATGAAGGGACATGATACTGAATTCTGGTCAAATCTTCAAAAAGAAATTAAGTACATTGGAAAGCTATTTATGTACATAAATACTAATTTTTCCTCTTAATTCCCTTAAAACACATACAACTGTCTATAACAATATTATGGGACTGACAAAGGCTGCAGCCAATATTCAGTCTAAATAAGATGGCATGGACTATTTCTCCCTGTCCCCACCCCATTAAAATAAGTACAACCATAATGCAAGAGGCAAGCAAAGGAGAACTCTGAAAGGTAGAAAGAAGAGGCAGACTGGTTAAAGACTCTGAGATTAGAAGAATAACATAACAGCAGGACATCTTATAACCCTTCTACCCAAGAGAAAAAGACAACACAGGCCCAGCATTTCTTGAAACTCAATCAAACAAGACAAGGTAGCCCAGGTGGTCTCCGTCATCCCCCAGAATAGAATTCCCACTGACAACACTGAACAGCAGGGGAGTACCAGCAGAATTGACTGAGAGCTCCAGTGACCATCAGAAGCCAGAGAACAAGGTCTCTTTGTCAGGCTTGAACCTGTGTTCTGCACCAAGATGTACCATTCAGCCGAGGAGCGTGGCCAAAGGCAATTGCACCAGAAGTGTTCACCCAAGAAGCTTCTTTGACCTGCAGCCCAGAGACTCACTTCCCCCACTGAGAGAAAACAGGAGGCCCAGAAAAACTACACCCTTCAAAGAAGGCCAGAACCTACATGCTAAGCCTAAAATGGGTGACTGCCTGAAAAGCATAAAAGATTAAAATAGGACCCAGAGTTTCCTGACATTATAGCCAAAATGTCCAGGAGTGGCCGCAATAATATTCACATAAAGAGCAAAGAAAGTTACCAGAGACAAAATGTGTAATAATTGCATAATGATTAAAAGATCAATTCACCAGAAAGACAGGAGATCTATAATGTGTGTTTGCCATAATAATAATAATAATAATAGCCTCAAAATACATGAAACAAAAACAAGATGAAATGAGAAATAGACAATTCTCAAAGCTGGGGACTGTAAGACTGACAGCAACTGGCAGAACTACTAAAGAGAAAAATCAGCAAAGATAAAGATCTGTATAACATAATTGACTAACAAGTTCTGATTCACATAAGAAACTCCAACATTAGGATGCACCTTTATTTTTTAGCCATCCATCAAAAATTCACCAAGACAGATGATACCCTGAGCCTTGAAATAAACCTCAACAAATTTTAAAGATTGAAATTATACTCTGACCATAATGGAACAAACTGTAAATCAAAAACAGAAGAAAGAAAAATCTTGACATACTTAGAAAAACAAAAGAAGTCACATGTTGGCCAGGTGTGTTGGCTCATGCCTGTAATTCTGGCACTCTGGGAGGCCAGGGCAGGAGGATTGCTTGAGCTCAGGAGTTCAAGACCAGCCTGAGCAAGAGCAAGACCCCATATTTACTAAACATAGAAAAATTAGTCAGGCATTGTGGCATGCCTGTAGTCCCAGCTACTTAGGAGGCTGAGGCAGGAGGATCACTTGAGCCCGGGAGTTCGAGGTTGTAGTGAGCTACCATGATGCCTCTGGACTTGACCTGGGGCAATGGAATGAGACTGTCTCAAACAAAACAAAACAAAACAAAACAAGACAAAAGAAACCCCACATGTCTAAAAAGGAAATCTTTAAAAAGAAAAATTTAAAATACATAAAATTGAATGAGAATGAAAATGCAACATATCAAAATATATGGGATGCAGCTAAGTCAGTGCTAAGAGGGAAATTTATAGCAATAAATACATTAGAAAAGAGGAAAGTTGCCAAATCGATCATCTAACTTCCCACTTAGAGTAACTAGGAAGGGAAGAACTATTTTATTGGTATTTATTTTAACCCAAAGTAAAAAGAAAAAGGAAAATAATAAAGATGAGATCCAAAAATGAAATAAAGAAAGGGACTCAATAGAGAAAATCAATGAAACAAAACTCTAGTCCTTTGAAAAATTCAAAAAAATTGATCAAATTCTATCTCATAATACAAACATAAAAAGAGAGAAGAAACAAGTCACCAACATTATGAATAAAAAGGGTATCACCACAGATCTTGCAGCCATTCTGAGGATAATAAGGGAATGATACAAAAAAATTGATATTCACGAATTTGACAACATAGGAAAAATGAACCGATTCCTTAAAATGAGAAACTGTAAAAATTCAGCCAAGATGAAACAGATAATATGAATAAAATTATAACCAATGAAGAATTGGAATTCTTTATTTAAAATCTCACCAATACTAGGCTCTAGATGGTTTAACTGAGGAATTCTGTCAAACATTCAAGAAAACATTAATACCAACTTTACACAATCTCTTCCAAAAAAATAGAAAGTAAGTGAACAATTTAAGGAGCTAAAATTGCACTGATATCAAATCTAAACAAAGACAATACAAAAAGGGAAAACTACAGATTAAGTTATATCATGAAGTTAGATACACCTCTCAATAAAATGTAGCAAATTGAATCTAACAGTATACACAAACAGTTGCACACCATGGTTAAATGGAGTTTTCTCAGGTATGTAAAGCTGTTTAAACACTTGAAAATTAATCAATATAATCTTCCATATCAACAGGCTACAGAATAAAAATGATATGATTTGGTGTGGAAAATGCATTTTCAAAATTTCACATTTAGTAATGATAACAACATAACTATCTCAAGTTGATAAAGAATATCTACAAAACATTTATGATTAATATTGTCCTTAATATGAAAGACTGAGTCAAAGATGTCCAGTCTCACCATTCCTTTTAAAACATAGTTCTGAAAGTCTCAGTTACTGCAATGAAGCAAAACAGACAAATAAAAGATAATAAAAAAACCCACATACATATTTGAAAGGGAAAAAACATAAAACTTTTCCTATTTGCAGATGACATGGGAATCTACAAAAGAACAAACAAACTCCTCGAATTCATAACAGAGTTTAGTAAGGTTGCAGCATAAAAAATCAACACACAAAAATAAATTGTATTTTTATTTACTAGCAATGAATACGTAGAAACCAAAATTAAAAATCTAGTACCATTTACAGTTAATTCAGAGAAATAAAATACATAGATATAAACCTAATAAAACATGTACAAGGTATATATACTCAAAAGTATAAAATGCTAATGAAAGAACACAAAGAAGATCTAAATAAATGAAAATACATACTGTGTTCACAGACTAGAAGACTCAAAGCTTGACAATAAATATGTCAATTCTCTACAAACTGATCTATGGATTTAATGCAATTCTGATCAAAATTTCAGCCAGATTTTTGTACACATAACCAAGCTTTTTCTAAACATTATACAGGAATATACAGATCTTAGAATACCTAATACGATTTGGACAAAGAATAATAAAGGGGAAATCTCTCTACCTTATATTAAGGCTTACTCTATAGCTATATTAATCTTGGCAGTATAATATTGGCAGAAATATAAACACATAAATCAATGAAACAGAATACAGAACCCAGCAATAGATTCAAATATGCCCAAGTGAATTTTGACAAAGCCACAAAAGAAATTCAATGCAGGAAGAATAGCCTTTTCCACAAACAGTTCTGGGGCATTTGGACATCCATAAGCAGAAAAGATGAACCTTGACCTAAATGTCATACTTCATGTCAAAACTAACTCAAAATTGGTCATGGACTTAAAAGTAAAACTTTTAGGAAAAAAAAACATTATTATACTACTGTATTGTGGAATTCATAATGTTCACAGATGTGATACATAAGACAGCAGTAGCAAACATCCTTGTAAGAAAGAAATCTATTAATATTTGAAATCCACGTAAACTTTTTTTTAAGATTCCACATGTAAATGAGATCATATAGCATTTCTCTTTCTGTGTTTGGCTTGTTTTGCTTAGTATGATGTCCTCCAGATTCAACCATATGCAAATGGTGGGACTTTCCTCTTTTTTATGGATGAATAATACTCCATTTTACTCCATTCCAATAATATTCCATATTTTCTTCATCCATTCATCCATCAATGGATACTTCAGTTGTTTTCATTCCAGTTTCATGTTCAGTTGTTTTCATCTGCACCATGGAGGTGCAGATATCTCTTCAACATGTTTATTTTGTTTTATTTTATTTTTGATATATTAATATATAATGGAACTCATAGAAGTAGAAAGAAGGGTGGTTTCCACGAGAGGGGAGATAGTGAAAATGGGCAGATGTTGGTCAATGGGTACAAACTTTCAGTTATAAGATGATAAAATTGTCTTCGATGTACACAATGTATATATAGAGATAAAGAGGTATTACATACTCATTAGCTTAGTTATTCACAGGGGAAAAATGTTTTTGCATTTATATGCATACCATGAATATTTCTCCTGTCGCTAAATATTTTTCTGTGATGTTACTTGTAATTATTGCACAGCACTCCATTTGAAGGAGGTACCATATTCAAGCACATGTATTTGATTATTTCTATTACTATTAATATTTGGCTATAATATATTCATATAATTGTGCAATAAATATTCTTGATGCTAAAACTGAGCAAAGTTGTAATTACATATTTTTAATGCCTCCCACAATTTTTAATATCTAATAGAATGTTTTTGAATATTTTGTGTTGTTTGTGGTATTGTTAGGACAAACTAAGATTTTTCCCTATGTAAAAAATATTTATTTTCATTTTTTGTTTCTTTTTCTTTCCAACACTGTTTCCCCTAACACAGTTCCTTTTTATCTACATTAGAGACAATGGTATGTTTCATAGGGTTTTAGAAAGTTTCAAAAAGATAACATTTGAGAACAGCTATTTAATACATTGCTTGCCAAATAATATCTTATAAATGAATATAAGCTATAGTTATGAAAATACAATGTTCTCATATCTCATTTAAAATACAAAGTAGAAAGCTGTTTTCTAGTGTGTGTGTATGCATATGTAGTGCGTGTTCACCAAAAAGCAGACTGGAAATGAACAAACTCATGTGTGTATTTCCCAAATATTTACAGTAGTTATCTCTAGGCAATTTTTTTGACTTGCTTTTTAAATTTCCTTTATTATCACAAGGAATATATATAGTTGTTTTTTTTGTGTGGTTTTTTTTTTTTTTTTGAGACAGAGTCTCGCTGTGTTGCCCGGGCTAGAGTGAGTGCCGTGGCATCAGCCTAGCTCACAGCAACCTCAAACTACTGGGCTCAAGCGATCCTTCTGCCTCAGCCTCCCAAGTAGCTGGGACTACAGGCATGCGCCACCATGCCCGGCTAATTTTTTCTATATATTTTTAGTTGTCTGATTAATTTCTTTCTATTTTTAGTAGAGATGGGCTCTTGTTCTTGCTCAGGCTGGTTTCGAACTCCTGAGCTCAAACAATCCGCCCGCCTCGGCCTCCCAGAGTG
>RJWJ010013943.1:19760-38994 GCA_004363605.1 Indri indri | reverse complement strand
ATATATATATATATATATATATATATATATATATAAAATTAGCTGTGCTTGTTGGCGCATGCCTATAGTCCCAGCTATTCAGGAGGCTGAGGCAGAAGGATTGCTTGAGCCCAGGAGTTTGAGGTTGCTGTCAGCTAGGCTGACACCACGGCACTCACTCTAGCTCAGTCAAATAAGCAAAATTCTGTCTCACAAAAAAAAAAAAAAAAAAAAGAAATTTTATTTTACTGTGGTGCTCATTCCTTATTTTCTCAATCAGTCATTTCTAAAGCATTTACTGAGTACCCGCTATGTGCTAGGCCTGGAGATACAAAGTATTTGGTCTCGGTCTGTTAAAATGAATCACAATGAATCACTATAAAGTTTATTTATTTATTCAATCAGTCAGTAAGTCACAAGGAAACATTTATTGAACATCTACTAAGTGAAAGACACTATGTAAGGCCTAGAGATACAGCAATATACAAGAATTAAGAGAAGGATCTGCTTAAAGGATTCACATTTTGAAGTCATCAGCATATGGAGTGTAACAAGTTTTGTGAGTGAATATGATTACTTAGGAAGAGAGTAGAATGAGAAGAGAAGAGGATCTCACACAGAAAACTATAAACTGTAATACTTAGTAATGAACAGAAGTGAAACCAGCAAAGGAGACTAAGAAGTAAACTGAGAGGAGAAAAAAAATGAGAATGTGGTGTCATGGAAGCCGAGAACATAGGGTGCTGGGGAAAATATACTGAGATATCAGGAATAGGAAGAGAAAATGCAGATGAAACAGCAGAAAATGCTGTAGAGAAAATTTGACTGGAAAGGGGAAGGAAGACAACTGTTTTTTAAATGCTGAGCAGCAAGTATAGACAGAAAGATTGACTATGAGAAGGGCACAGGATTACTAACAGCACGAGGCCTTTGAAAAGATGGAGAACATTGGATCCGGAGAACAGGTAGAGAGGCTAGCCCTGGAGAAAGTATGAACCTTCTTTTATCCTAACAAACAGGAAAGACAGATGGGTACAGACATAGCTATGCCTAGAGATTTGGTAGTGAAAGTTGTATTCATCCAATGCTTGGTCAAGTAGGAGACAAGATCACCTGCTGAGCTTGAGGAAGGATAAAAGAAGTTTAAATGAGTGGGGGCAGGGGAAATCTGAGGAGGGCAGAGATTTGAAAGTTGTTGGAAAGGGTATGTTGCCAGGATAAATGTAATTTGCTGCTGAAAACTCAGTTGAGTTTGCTGATCATAAATTTCCACAAGCCTGGTTATATGATTTTCTCCAGCCGTGCTTGAAATAGGCCTGTAAAAGAAAGGATAATGGCAAGAAACTAAAATGAAACAATGGACTACAGAATCTTAGCTAGATAGGGAGTCAAGGCCGGGCGTGGTGGCTCACACCTGTAATGCTACCACTCTGGGAGGCCGAGGCGGGAGGATCGTTTAAGTTCAGGAGTTCATGACCAGCCTGAACAAGAGCGAGATTCCTTCTCTACTAAAAAAATAGAAAGAAATTAGCTGGACAACTAAGAATATATAGAAGAAAATTAGGCAGGCATGGTGGCGCATGCCTGTAGTCCCAGCTACCTGGGAGGCTGAGGCAGGAGGATTGCTTGAGCCCAGGAGTTTGAGGTTGCTGTGAGCTAGGCTGACGCCACGGCACTCTAGCCCGGGCAACACAGTGAGACTCTGTCTCAAAAAAAAAAAAAAAAAAAAGATAAGGAGTCAAGTATAGAATGAATAGTGCTGCTAGAAAGGAAGAAGTGATGGATTAGAGATACAGATGAAGTTGAAGAACAAGTACAATTTGTTCAACAGTTCTAATCTCTTTTTAAATATATTCTCCCAATAACATGGAAGCCTGAGGTTCACAACGTTAAATTTCAAGGATTTAAAAACCTATATTAGATTGATGTCAAAATGAATTAATAATCAAGACCTTTGATAGTCATCAGTGTTAGGAAATATTTCTAGTTCTCATCCCAGGCCCTTAGAAGGATTGCCCCTCCCCATTCCTTTGAAGTTATATGGTTTTTTTGTTTTGTTTTTTTACCACAAACCCACCTACCAAAATTTTTTTTAAAAACTCTTTTTCAGACATCATGTCCTGATTTTCAATTTGGAAAATACGGACACTATGCTGTTAACTCATACAAATCTCTAATTGGAAGCATTCTAGGCACCATAACATTTGTGGGGTATAAATATTTTTCCTCTTGGGGGAGGCACCATTTAAGAAAGTAAAACCTGTTAAGAAACTTTCTTCACGAAGCTGTAAAACAGTTTCTTCCTTTCCTTCAATTAAAGTAAGAGATATCACATGTGGCATTAGGGCAGCAGCATAAGCTATAATAAGAACAGGTCATTTATAAATAGCGTATGCATAAGTATAAAAACTACCTTGCAGAATATGGTATGGAAAGTTTATACCCATATTCTTTAGTCATATTCTCTTTTAAGAACTTTTCCAGGTCTTTTTAGTTGGTTGTCTTATTACTGCCCTTTCATCCCTTGATAATTTTAGTTGTTCTCTGGATCTTTCTTAAACTTGCATTGTATAATATACCACACAAAGTTTTGCAGGTAAGGAAAGACAGTGATCATGTACAGACCCAACAACATAGTGCTAAGAAGAAGGGGATCTAAGGTCAGATTGCCTGGGTCTCAATTCTGAATTTATCACTTATTAGCTCTATTACCTTGGACATACTGCTTAACTTCTGTGCTTCAGTTTCCTTATCTATAAAACAAGAATATTTTTTGACTTACAGGGTTGTCAAAAGGATTACACCTGGAATAAACAAATTATCTACAACACTGACTGGCACACAGTAAGGGCTTAATAAATGTTTAGCTATTACTATTATGTAAAAGAATAGAATGTCTTCTTTACTGTTTCCAATACCTAGCATGGCAGTCTCCAAAATTCAGCCTTTTTGGCTAAAATAATACATTGGGAATATCATAGAATTTCCCAATATCATAGAATTTCCCAATGTATTAACATACCCATCACCTCAGAGAGTAACTAGTGTGTGTGTGTGTGTGTGTGTGTGTAAACATTGGAGATCTACCCTCTTAGCAAATTTCAAGTACACAGTATTGTTAATTATAGCCACATTGTTGTATATTAGGTCTCTAGAACTTACTCCTCTTGCATAACTGAAACTTTGTACCCTTTGACCAATATCTCTCTGTTTCTCCCTCTCCCCAGCACCTGGTAACCATCCTTTGGATATATACCCAGAAGTAGGATTACTAGATCATAAAATAGCTCTATTTTTAATTTTTTGAGGAAGCTCCATCTTGTTTTCCATAATGACTATACCAATCTATACTCCCACCAACAGTGTACAAGGGTTCCTTCCCCTTTCTCCACATTCTCGCCAATATTTGTTATCTTTCATCTTTCTGACAATCACCATTCTGACAGGTGTGAGGTAATTTCTAATTGCGGTTTTTGATTTGCATTTTTCTGGTGATTAGTGACATTGAACACCTTTTCATATACCTGTACCTGTTGGCCATCTGTATGTATTCTTTTGAGAAATGTCTATTCTAGTTCTTTGCCCATTTTTTAAATGGGTTGTTTTTTGCTATTGAATTGTATAAGTTCCTTACATATTTTGGATATTAACCCCTTCTCAGATACATGGTTTGCAAATATTTTCTCCTACTCTATAGGGTGCCTTTTCACTCTGTTGATTGCTTTTGTTTTGTTTTTTGTTTGTTTGTTTGTTTTTTGCTGTGCAGAAGCTTTTCAGTTTGATATAATCCTATTTGTTGATTTTTGGTTTTTGTTTCCTATGCTTTCCGTGTCATATCTTAAAAAAAAAAAAAAAAAAATCATTGCCCAGGCCCCAGACCAATGTCACAAAGTTTTCACCCATGTTTTCTTCTAGCAGTTTTACAATTTCAGGTCTTACATTTAAGTCTTTACTGTATTTTGAGTTGATTTTGTATATGGCATGAGATAAGGGTCAAATATCATTCTTCTACATGTGGATATCCAGTTTTCCTAACACCACTTACTGAAGAGACTATTCTTTCCTTATTTTGTGTTTATGGCACCTTTGTCAAAGATTACTTGGCTAAGATGTGTGGATTTATTTCTGGGCTCTTTATTCTGTTCCATTGGTCTATATGTCTGTTTTTATGCCAGTACTATATTCTTTTGATTATTGTAGCTTTGTAGTAAGTTTTAAAATCAAGAAATATGAATCCTCCAGCTTTGTTCTTCTTTTTGAAGATTGCTTTGGCTATTGGGGGTCTTTTTGTGATTCCAAATGAATTTTAGGATTTTTTTTTTCTATTTCTATAAAGAATTCATTGGGATTTTGAAAGAAATTGCACTGAATCTGTAGATCACATTGGTAGTATGGACATTTTTAACAATATTAATTCTTCCAGTCCATTAATATCTTTCCATTTATCCATGTCTTCTTTAATTTTATTCATCAACGTTTTATAATTTTCAGTGTATGTCTTTCATTTCTTTGGTTACATTTATTCCTAAGTATTTTATTCTTTTTGTTTATTGTAATGGGAATGTTTTCTTAACTTGCTTTTCCAATAGCTCATTTTTTGTGAATAGAAACACAACTGATTTTTGTATCTTCTCTTTGTGTTCGGCAACTTTACTGAATTTGTTTATTATTTCTAACAGATTTGTTTGTTTGTTTTCTACTATTGTTGAGTCACAAATCCTTTTTTGATACCTCAGAGCTATTGTATAGTAAGTACATATTAGATTATTTTCTTTTAAATGCTTTCACTGAAGCTTTAATTTTTCCCCCCAATGCTCAGCTAATGATTTTCCTGTGGTTTATCCCCTTCAACAGTCTCCTTTGTACACTGTGAACTTTTTCCAAATCACTCATAAAAACGTTAAATATGAACAGTCCCAAAATTGATCCCTATGTTTCTCACTGTTTATAATTCTCCATCTGAAAAAGTAATCATGGAATAGTGGAAAATGATTAGATTAGAAATCATAAGACCTAGGTTCAAGTTCCAACATCAGGTACTAGTCATGAGACCAGAGGCAAATCGATTTTTAAAAGCATTCCATAAAATGGGAATTGCGGCCGGGCGTGTTGGCTCACGCCTATAATCCTAGCACTCTGGGAGGCCGAGGCGGGCGGATCCTTTTAGCTCAGGAGTTTGAGACTAGCCTGAGCTAGAGTGAGATCCCGTCTCTACTAAAAAAATAGAAAAAAATTAGGTGGACAACTAAAAATATATATAGAAAAAATTAGCCGGGCATGATGGCACATGCCTGTAGTCCCAGCTACTCGGGAGGCTGAAGCAGTGGGATTGTTTGAGCCCAGGAGTCTGAGGTTGCTGTGAGCTAGGCTGATGCCACGGCACTCTAGCCTGGGCAACAGAGTGAGACTCTGTCTCAAAAAAAAAAAAAAGGGAATTTCAAGCCCTACATACCTTACAGTTAAGTTATAAATACAAATGAACCAGTCTTTCAAAACTATTCTTCTCTATTCTTGCTGCCATTGTTTTAAATTTAGGCCCATAGTTCTTGCCTAAACTACTGCAGTAACTTATTTCCTAACTGACGTTGACTACAATTTTTTTCTTTATAATCGTCCTTGATTCACAAACATATATAATTACCTTTTCAAAATAAATTTTATTAAATTGTTCCTCATCACCTAGAGAGTGAAATAAACTCCTAGTGTAGCATTTAAGGATTTTAAGAGTCTGGCCCTAGAAAGCCAAGAAATAAACCCAATTGATTTTGGCAAGGATGCCAAAACCATTCAATGGGGAAAAGAAGAGTCTCTTCAACAAACGGTGCTGGGACAACTGGATATCCACATGCAAAAGAATGAATTTAGATCCTTACTTCACACCACACAGGAAAAATTAACTCAAATATTTCAAAGACCTAAATTTAAGAGCTAAAACTATAAAACTCTTAGAAGAAAACATAGGAGAAAATCTTTACAAACTTGGATTTGATTAATAGTTTCTTAAATTTGACACCAAAAGCACAGGCAACTAAAGAAAAAAGAGATAAAATTGAACTTCATCAAAATTTAAAACTGTTGGGAGATAAGTTCAAGATGGCCAACTAGACATGAGTAGTATGTGCCTCCTCCACAGAGAAGAACCAGAATAGTAAGCAGATTCTCACATTTCAAACAGATCATCAAGGACAGAATGTTAGAATTCACAAGTGAAGCACCAAAAGTGGATAAAGAAAGGTTCAGGAAAACTTGCCTGGCCAGGGACTGGCTAACAGCTGGGAAAAGCTCCTGGACATGGAGAAGCAGTAAGAGAGAAGCCCCCAGGGGTCCACTCACCAACATAAGCTTTTACAATCACGGCTACAAGAGAACTCCCTGGCCCATTCAGGTCTCAGGCATAACATAGGAAGCTGCTTAGAGATTGCACAGAGACATTGCTCCAGAAAGGGAACCCACGCAGAATCCCACAGGCATCCAAACACAGAGCAGCCTGAACAGGGTGCCATACTGACAGCCCAGATACCAGAGAACTGTAGGCGTGCCTGCAGCCACAGCACGACTCTAAGAAAGGATAGAGGAGCCCATGTGCTCCCACGCACCCCTGGGAAGGTCCCTATCACCCTGCTATGAGCTGCTGTTGAGACTGAGATGTAAGCAGATAGTATCTTCCACAATTTCTCATCCATACTGCTTGCCCTCCACTCCATCTACTAGCTACTGAGCAAGCCACCTGAAGACTCAAGAATTGGCCTACCAAGGCATACTAACACTGCTGCCAATGTAAGCTGCTCTGAGGTCTAAAATCAGACATACTCAGCCGACTGCTTCCACTACTGGGGGCCAAAGACTGGCTTGGCTGATGTTTAAGTCCTCAGCAAAACTTCACCCCAGCCTCAGCTAGTAATTATTCCCTAAGCTACCAAGGAAATCACAGATACCACTGACTCTGTGTGCTGCCTAACAAATCATACAAAGATCATACTACCGCAGGCACCCAAAATCAAACAAAAGTGTCCTACTAACCAACAAGATATTAATACATTCATATTCAGGAAAAAATTCTCCCCTTCAAGAGCACTTTCAAAAAATTGGAACAAGGACTACTACGTCAGATGTGCACGTATCAATAAAAGGACACAGGAAATATGAAAAAGTAAGAAAATATAACACCACCAAAGGACCACAATAATTGTCCAGCAATGGATCCCAATCAAAAAGAATTCCTCACAATGCCATATAAAGTGTTCCAAACATTAATACTAAAGAAGTTCAATGAGATGCAAGAGAAATCTGAAACCAATACACAGAATTCAGAAAATCAATTCAGGATATGAATGAGAAATTTACCAAGGAGACAGATATTTAAAAAAAAAAAAAAAAAAAAAAAAAAAAAAAAAAAAAAAAAAAAAAAAAAAAAAAAAAAAAAAAAAAAAAAAAAAAAAAAAAAAAAAAAAAAAAACCAACCAACCAAACAGAAATTCTGGAGCTGAAAAATTCATTGCAGGAAATACAAAACACATTCGAAAGCTCTGAAAACAGACTAGACCAAGCAGAAGAAAGAAATTCAGAACTTCAAGTCAGGTCTTTTGAAATAATCCACTCAGACAAAAATAAGGAAAAAGAATAAAAAAGAATGATCAAAGCCTTCAAGATGACTGAGACTACATGAAGTGACCAAATTTATGAATTATTGGTATTCCCCAGAAGGGAGATTAAAAAGTTTAGAAAACCTATTTAAGAAAATAATTGATGAAAACTTCCCAGGACTAGCCAGAGAGTTAGAAATTCAGATACAGGAAGCCTAAAGATACCCAAGCCAAACAATGCAAAAAAGACTTCACCATGGCATAGTATAATCAGAATGATTAAAGTTGAAGTGAAAGACAATTTTAAAATTAGCAAGAGAAAAGCATCTAGTCACCTATAAATGATACTCCATCAGACTAACAGCAGACCTCTCAGCAGAAATCTCACAGGCCAGAAGAGAATGGATGGCATTTTCAAAGCACTGAAAGAAAAACTGCCAGCCAAGAATTTTGTATCGGGTCAGAATGAGCTTCATAAATGAAGGAAAAATAAAGTCTTTCCCAGACAATCAAATGCTGAGAGAATTCATGACCACTAGACTAGCCCTATAGGAAATGCTGAAAGGAGTCTTATACATGGAAAAGAAATTTCAATATTCACCATCACAAAAACACATGAAAATATGAAACTCACAGATCTTATAAAACAGGCAATGAAGGAGTTAGAGAAAGGCATTAAATGGCAATATAACAGAAGTTCAGCAAACCACAAAGACAAAAAGATGGTGAAAAAGAAAAACAAAGCCTCACATTATCAATATTAATCTTGAATGTAAATGAATTAAATTCTGCACTTAAAAGATGGGCAGGATTAAAAACGATCCAACTATACGCTGCTTACAAGAAACTCACCTTATCCATAAAGAAACATATGACTGGAAGTAAAAGAGTAGAAGAAATATTCCACACAAACAGAAACCAAAAATGAGCAGGAATAGCTATACTTACACCACATAAAACAGACTTTAAATCAAAAACATTTTAAAAAACCCAGTCATTATATAATGATAATGGAATCAATTGAGCAAGAGGATCTAGTGATCCTAAATACATATGCACCAAACATTGGAGCACCCAGATTCACAAAACAAATATTACTAGACCTAAAGAAAGAGATAGCTAGCAAAACAATAATAGTGGGGGACTTAAGCACTTCACTCACAGCATTATACAGATCAAGACAGAAAATCAAAAAAGAACAATTGGACTTAAATTGAACTCTAGACCAAATGGACTTAACAGACATTTACAGAACATTCCACCCAACAACGACAGAATATATATTCTTTTCATCAGCATATAGAACATTCTCCAAGATATAGTACAGTTTAGGCCACAAAACAAATCTGAAAAAATTTTTACAAACTGAAATCATATCTTCTCAGACCACAGTAGAATAAAGCTAGAAATCAATACAAAGAGGAACTTCAGAAACTGTAGAAACACATGGAAATTAAATAACATGTTCCTGAATGATCACTGGGTCAATGAAGAAATAAAGATGGAAATTTTAAAATTTTTAAAACAAATAAAAATCAAAACACAACATACTAAAACCTGTTGGAGACAGTAAAAGCAGTGCTAAGAGTGAAGTTTACAGCATTAAATGCCCACATCAAAGAAGTAGAAAGATCAAAAATTAACAACCTAACATCCCACCTCAAAGAACTAGAAAAACAAGAACCAAATCTAAAGTTAGTAGAAAAAAGAAATAACAAAGATCAGAGTGGAACTAAATGAAATAGAGACCAAAAAAAAAAAAATACACAGGATCAACAAAACAAAAAGCTGATTTTTCTAAAAGATAAACAAAATTGATAAACCACTAGCTAGACTAATCAAGAAAAGATCCAAATAAACACAATCAGAAATGAAAAAGGCGACTTTATGACTGATACCACAGAAATATAAAAAGCTCATCAGCAACTATTATGAACAACTATACACTCACAAACTAGAAAACCTAGAGGAAATGGATGTATTCCTGAAAAGACACACTCTTTCATAATTGAAACAGGAAGAAACAGAACTCCAGAATAAACCAATAATGAGTAGCAAGACTGAATCAGTAATAAAAAAAAAATCTCCCAACAAAAAAAAAAGCTCAGGACCAAATGGATTCACAGCCAAATTCTACCAAACATACAAAGAAGAACTGGTGCCAATCCTACTGAAATTGTTCCAAAAGATCAAGAAGAACAGAATACTCCCTAACTCATTCTACGAAGCCAGTTTCACTGTAATACCAAAGCCAGGAAAGGACACAACAACAAAAAACAACTGGCCAGGCACAATGGCTCACACCTGTAATCCTAGCACTTTGGGAGGCTGACGCAGGAGGATCGCTTGAGGCCAGGAGTTTGAGACCAGCCTGAGTAAGAGCGAGATGCTGTCTCTACAAAAAAAAATATAAAAATTAGCTGGGCGTGGTGGCATGTGCCTGTAGTCCCAGCTACTTAGGAGGCTTAAGCAGGAAGATCACTTAAGCCCAGAAATTTGAGGTTGCAGTGAGCTATGATGACACCACTGCACTCTAGACTCAGGAAACAGAGCAAGACTCTGTTTCAAAAAACAAACAGACAAAAGTGAAAACTACAGACCAACATCTCTGATGAACACAGACACAAAAATCCTCAACAAAATATTAGCAAACTGAATCCAGCAGCACATCAAAAGGATAATTCACCACAATTGAGTGGGTTTCATCCTAAGGACACAAGGATGGTTCAAAATACATTAGTCAATAAACATGATTTACCACATGAACAGAATTAAAAACAAATACTATATGATCATCTCAATAGATAAGGAAAAAGCATTCAATAAAATCTAGCATCCCTTCATGATAAAACCCCTCAACAAACTAGGCATAGAAAGAACATACTCAAATAATAAAAAGCCCTATACCTACAACCAACATCATACTTAATGGAGAAAAGTTGAAAGCATTCCCCCTGAGAAATGGAAAAAGACAAGGATGCTCACTTTCACCACTTCTATTCAGCATGGTAATGGAAGTCCTAGCCAGAGCAATCGGGCAAAAGAAAGTAATAAAGGGCATTCAAATTAGAAAAGAGGGAGTCAAATTATCTCTGTCTGCTTATGATAAGATCTTATTATGGTTAGAAAGCCTTAAGAACTCCTCCAAAAGACTCCTAGATTCAATAAGTGAATTCAGCAGTCTGAGGTTATAAAATCAACATACAAAAATCAATACCATTTCTATACACGAATAATCACCAAGCTGAGAACCAAATCAAGAACTCAATCCCATTTACAATAGCTGCAAAAAAATTAAAATACCTAGGAATAAATTTAATCAAGGAGACGAAAGATCTCTACAAAAACTGCAAGTCCCTGATAAAAGAAATAGACAATGCATAAACAAATTGAAAAACATCCCATGCTCATAGATCAGAAGAATCGATATTGTTAAAATCACCATACTGCCCAAAGATATTTACAGATTTAATGTGATTCTTATCAAACTACCAACATCATTTTTCACAGAATTAGAAAAAAAAATTCTAACCTTCATATAGAACCAAAAAACAGGGCCCCAATAGCCAAAGCAATCCTAAGCAAAATGAAAAAAAATGCAGGTATATTATTACTTGACTTCAAATTATATTATAAGGCTATAGTAACCAAAACAGCATGGTACTGGCATAAAAGTAGACACATAGATCAATGAAACATAACAGAGAACCTAGAAATAAAACCATATACCGACAACCAACTAATCTTTGACAAAGCAGACAAAAACACACATGGGAAAGGACACACTATTCAATAAATGCTGCGAAAACTGTACAGCCATATGCAGAAGAATGAAACTGGGTCCCTATCTCTCACCACATACAAAAATTAACTCAAGATGGACTAAAAATTTAAATGTAAGACCCTCAACAATAAAAATCCTAGAAGAAAATCTAAGAAAAACTCTTATGGACATTGGCCTAGGCAAAAAATTTATGACTAAGATCCCAAAAGTAAATGCAATGAAAACAAAAATAGACAAATGGGACTAATTAAACTAAAAAGCTTCTGCACAGCAAAAGAAATAATCAAAAGAATAAACAGACGACCTACAGAATGGAAGAAAATATTCACAAACTATGTGTCCAACAAAGGACTAATATCCAGAATCTACAAGAAACTCAAACTCAGCAAGAAAAAAAGCAAACAACCCCATTAAAAAGTGGGCAAATGACATGAACAGGCATATCTCAAAAGAAGATATACAAATGGCCCAAGAAATATATGAAAATATGCTCAGTATCCCTAATCAGGAAAGTGTAAATCAAAACCATAAGATACCATCTTACTCCAATTGGAATGGCTATTATCAAAAAGTCAGAAAATCAATGGTGGCATGGATGCTGTGAAAAGGGACCACTTATACACTGCTGGTGGGAATGTAAATTAGTACAGCCTCTATGGAGATGAGTATAGAGATTTATCAAAGAACCAAAAGTAGATCCTACAAAATCTCACTACTGAGTATCTACCCAAAGGAAAGAGATCATGATATCAAAAAGATACCTGCACTTGTATGTTTATTGCAGCACAATTCGCAATCACAAAGACATGGAATCAACCTAAGTGCCTATCAACTGATGAGTGGATAAAGAAAATGTGGTATATATATATATATACCATGGAGTAGTACTCAGCAAAAAGAAAGAATGAAATAATGTTTTTTGCAGCAACTTGGACAGAACTGGAGGCCATTATCCTACATGAAGTAACTCAGGAACAGAACAGAAAAATAAATGCCACATGTTCTCACTTATAAGTTAGCTACACAGGGACACACAGAATGGTATAATGGACATTGGAGATCCAGAAGCAAGAAGGGTGGAAGAGGGTGAAAGATAAAAAATTATCTATGGGGTATAGTGTACACTACTCAGATGATGGGTACACCAAAAGCCTACAATATATACATGTAATAGAATTCAACTTGTGCCACCTAGATGTATTAAAAAAAATTAAAATTTTTGTGCATTTAAAGGACACTATGAACAGAGTAAAAAGACAAGCCACAAAATGAGAAAATATTTGCAAATCATATATATGATAAAAGTTTAATATCTAGAATACATAAAGAACTCCTACAGCTCAACAAAACAACTCAAAAACAATACAATTTAAAATTGGGTAAAGGATTCAAATAGACTTTTTCCAAAGAAGATAAAAGTGGTTAAGAAGCAGATGAAAAGATATTCAACATCATTAGTCATTAGAGAAACACAAATTAAAATGAAATATCACTTCATACCTATGAAAATGGCCAATATTAAAAACAAATAAAAAATGAAAACTAACATGTTGGCAAGGATGTGGAAAAACTGGAACTTTTGTGCATTGCTGATGGGAATGTAAAATGGTGGAGCCACTATGAAAACAGTTTGGTGATTCTTCAAAAAGATACATATAGAATAAAACCCAGCATCGTTACTTCTAGACATATACACAAAAGAATTGAAACCAGGGACTCAAACAGATATTTGTACACCACCATTCACAGGTAAATTACTCACAATAACTTAAAGGTGCAAACAACTCAAGTGTCTATCAACAGATGAACAGATAAACAAAACATGGTATAAAATGGAATATTATTCAGCCATACAGAGGAATGGAGTTCTGATACATGCTACATGGATCAACCTTGGACACACTATGCTAAGTGAAATAAGCTGGACCCAAAAGGATAAATATTGTATGATTCCACTTATATGAGGTATCTAGAATAAATAAATTCATAGAAACAGAAAGTTGAATAGAAGTTACCAGGGGCTGGGGAGGGGAGAATGAGAGTTATTCCTTAATGGGTAGAGTTTTTGTTGGGATAGTGAAAAAGTTCTAGAAGTAGATAGTAGTGATTGATGGCGATACAACACTCTGAATGTACTTAATGTTACTGAACTATATACTAAAAAATTGTTAAAATAGTAAATTTTATATTATATATATTTTACTACAATAAAATAATAAGTCTGTTCCCAAATAGTTTTATCTCAGCCACGATTTCCCCTACTTCTTACCACTATGTACCTTTCACTCTCCTATTCTACGCTTGACCTTTTATGAAGGCACAACATACTTTAAAGCTTTCCTGGCTTCATTTATGTTCCTCCTGTCCTATTGAATCCTTCCTTTCTTGACTTCCTGCAGAAGTTAATCAATTGTTCCTTTGTACTCTCAAATTCCTTTGTAAATAGCTCTACTGTAGCATTTAATCATGCATTGTGGATTATTTCTCTATATATGCCTTCCTCATTAGACAGAGTTCCTCAAAGAAAAGTACTGAATCTTATCATCTTTCTATCCCTAGCACCTAGCACAGGGTACTCAACTTTTCCAGATAAATGACTGATGCATATAAATAGCTCTGAAAAATCATAAAGCACTATATCAATAAATGGTCTTATTTCATTCTACCCTTTGTGAATTTACTTGATGTTAGTTTCCAGTTTATGAGACAATTCCCTGATGATGTGCAATATACAAGACACAGGCATACCCTGTTTTATTACGCTTGGCTTTATTGTGCTTCACAGATACTGCATTTTTTTTTAATGAAGGTTTGTGGTAACCTTGTATTGAACAAGTCTATTTCAACAGCATGTATGTGCTCTGTTTCTGTGTCACATTTTGGTAATTCTTACAATATTTCAAACTTTTTCATTATTTTTATCTCTGTTATGGTGATCTGTAATCGGTGACCTCTGATGTTACTATTTTAAGGGTTCTGGAATGCCATAAACAGCACCCACAGAAGACAGCCAACTTAATCAAGAAATATGTGTGTTCTGATTGCTCCATGGACCAGCATTTCTCTCCCTCTGCTCAGGCTTCCCTATTGCCTGAGATATAACAATATTGAAATTAGGCCAATTAATAACCCTACAACAGCCTCTAAGTGTTCAGGTAAAAAGGAACAATCAAACATCTCTCATTTCAAATCAAAAGCTAGAAATGATTAAGCTTAGTGAAGAAGGCAAGTCGAAAGTCAAGACAGTCCAAGAGGTAGGCCTCTTGCACCAAACAGCCAGGTTGTGAATGCAAAGGAAAAGTTCTTGAAGAAAATTCAAAGTGCTATGCCAGTGAACACACGAATGATAAGAAAGCAAAACAGTCTTCTTGCCGATGTGGAGAAAGTTTTAGTGGCCTGGATAGAAGATCAAACCAGCCATAATATTCCCTTAAATCAAAGCCTAATCCAGAACAAGGCCCTAACTCTCTTCAATTCTGTGAAAGCTGAGAGAGGTAAAGAAGCTGCACCAGAAAAGCTTGAAGCTAGCAGAGGTTGGTTTGTGAGGTTTAAGAAAAGAAGCCATCTTCATAACCCAAAAGTACAAGGTAGCTGGGTGCGGTAGCTTACGCCTGTAATCCCAGCACTTTGGAAGCCAAGGTTGGAGGATCACTTGAGGCCAGGAATTTGACACCAGCCCAGGCAATGTAATGAGACTCTGTCTCTACAAAAAAATTAAAAATTAGCTGGGCATGGTGGCACATGCTTGTAGTCCCAGCTACTCAGGAGGCTGAGGCAGGAGGACCACTTGAGCCCAGGAATTCAAGGTTGTAGTAAGCTATGATCATGCCACAGCACTCCAGCCTGGGCAAAAGAGCAAGACCACATCTCTAAAAAAAATAAAAATAAAAGTGTAATGTAAAGCAGCAAGTGCTGATGGTGAAGCTGCAGCAAGTTATCCAGATGATCTAGCTAAGATCACTGAGGAAGGTAGCTACACTAAACAATAGATTTTCAGTGTAGACCAGCCTTCCATGGGAAGATGCCATGTAGGACTTTCACAGCTAGAGAGGAGAAGTCAATGCCTGGCTCTCTTATTAGGGGCTAATGCAGCTGTTGACTTTAAGTTGAAGCCAATGTTCATTTACCATTCCTAAAATCCTAGGGCCTTTAAGAGGCTCAATCTGCCTGTGCTCTATAAATGGAACAACAAAGCCTGGATGACAGCATATCATGGTTTACCGAATATTTTAAGTTCACTCTTGAAACCTACTACTCAAAAAAAAAAAAAGATTCCTTTCAAAATATGGTCACCCAGGAGCTCTGATGGGGATGTACAAGGAAATAAATGTTTTCATGCCTACTAACACAATATCCATTCTGTAGCCCATGGATCAAGGAGTCATTTTGACTTTCAAGTCTCATTACTTAAGAAACACGTTTCATAAGGCTATCGCTGCCATAGACAGTGATTCCTCTGACAGATCTGCGAAAAGTAAATTGAAAACTTTCTGGAAAGGATTCACCATTCCGGATGCCATTGAGAACATTCAAGGTGCTACTAAATAGAATCTTAATGATTAAACTGTCTTTATTTGAAGACGACATGATCATGTACATAGAGAATTCTAAGGAATCTACAAAAAAAGCTACTATTTATGAATACTATTAGCTTTTCTTACAGATTCCTTAAAATTCCTTAGATTCCTTAGATTCTACAGAGTCTCACCATACATAGGGAAAACGGGAAATTGTAGCTAAATGTACCTTTATTTACAAAATATTCGTTACAAAATTTTATAAAATTTTTTCCTTTGGTGATTTTTGGGATATCCTATATTAGAGAACTACATGAGTTCTCTTAGAACTAGTTCCATTAGAACTAATGAAACAATCAATATGCAATAATTAATAGTATTTCTATATATCTACAATGAGCCACTGGACAATGTGATAAAAAATACAATTCCATTTACGATGGCATCAAATACATGAAATACTTAGGGATAAATATGATAAAAAATATGTGCAAGTCCTGAGCACTAAAAATTATAAATGTTACTACAAGAAATTAAAGACCTAAAAATGGAGATATATCATGTTCATGGACTGAATGATTTAATATTGTTAAGATTCAATTCAGGCCGGGCGCGGTGGCTCACGCCTGTAATCCTAGCACTCTGGGAGGCCGAGGCGGGCGGATCGTCCTGAGCTCAGGAGTTCGAGACCAGCCTGAGCAAGAGCAAGACCCCCGTCTCTACCAAAAAATAGAAAGAAATTAATTGGACAGCTAAAAATATATACAGAAAAAATTAGCCAGGCATGGTGGCACATGCCTGTAGTCCCAGCTACTCGGGAGGCTGAGACAGTAGGATTGCTTGAGCCCTGGAGTTTGAGGTTGCTGTGAGCGAGGCTGACGTCACGGCACTCGCCCCAGGCAAGAGAGTGAGACTCTGTCTCAAAAAAAAAAAAAAATTAAAAAAATAAAAAAATAAAAAAATAAAAAAATAAAAAAATTTAAAAAAAAAAGATTCAATTCAACTCAATAATAAGACAACCCAATTTTTTAAATAAGCAAAAGATACAAACAAACATTTCGCCAAAGATTTAGGAATGGCAAATAAGCACATGAAAAGATGCTTAACATCACTAGTCATCACAAAAATGCAAATTAAAACCACAATGAGATACTACTACACATCCATTAAAATGGCAAACATTAAAAAGATTGACAGGCCGAGCGCGGTGGCTCATGCCTATAATCCTAGCACTCTGGGAGGCCGAGGCGGCAGGATCACTTCAGGTTAGGAGTCTGAGACCAGCCTGAGCAAAAGTGAGACCCTCATCTCTACCAAAAATAGAAAAAATTAGCTGGGTGTGGTGTCGCAGGGCCTGTAGTACCAGCTACTCAGGAGGCTAAGGCAGGAGGATCACCTGGGCTCAGGAGTTTGAGGTTGCAGTGAGCTGTGATGACGCCACCACACTCTAGCCAGGGCAACAGAGCAAGACTCTGTCTCAAAAATTAATTAATTAATTAGTTAAAAAGATTCACAATACCAAGCATTAGTGTGGATGTAGAGCAACTAGAACTCTCATGTATTGCTGGCAGAAATATAAAATCGTACAACCACTCTGGAAAACTGCTTGGCAGTTTCTTATAAAGTTAAATACATACCTACCACATCACCCATCCATTCCACTCCTAGGTATTTACCTAAGAGAAATAAAAAATAATAATAATAACCACACAACAAAACTTGTGCACACATATCCGTAGTAATAGCTATATTCATAGAAGCCAGAAACTGCAAAAACCCAAATGTCCATCAGCAGGTGAATTGATAAACATAATGTAATAAATCCATATAGCAGAATACTACTCAGCAATAAAAAGGAATGAGTTACTGATATCGTCAACAACATAGATTCACATCTCAAAACCATTATGCTTGGTGAAAGAAGCCCAACGCACAAGAGTACATATTGTATGACTCCATTTACCTAATATTCTAGAGAAAACAAGCTAATCTATAATGATAGAAAGCAGAGTAGTTGTTGACTGAAGCCAGAGGTAGACGGAGGGAAGACAATGGGACAAGAGGAAAATTGAGGGGTCAGTAAAAATGTGTGCTATATCTTGATTATACTGGTAGTTACGCAGGTATATAAAGCTATCAAAACTCATCAAATTGTACTCTTTAAACAGATGCAGTCTACTGTACGTAAACAATACTTCAATGAAGATGTTAAAAAATTAAAATTAAAACATGCAAAAAAAGTTGGGGGGAGCCAATCGATGGCTTCCTATTTCCTTTAACATAGCTCAGATATCTTTTCACGATCTGACCAGTTTTGCAGTCCAGCATCAAATATTATCATTCTCATTGTAGTTCCCTCACTCTACATACTAAACTTCTAGATCCTCAAACTCTTCATGCTTTCCCCTGTCCTGGGCTTTGAAATATGCAACATCCTACATTTGGAACCCTTTTCTCATCTCTCCCAGGCCTCTTATTCTTCCCAAACCTCTCTGTCAATCTTTACCTCATTAAAGCTTAATCTTTTGTAGAATTCAACTAAAACTCTCTTTCTTAAGAACATCTTCCCCAAGCCTCTAAACAAGGTTAGGTCCTCCTCTCATATCCCCTGCTCAAGTATAAGTTCCATAATCACATATACTACATCTACCTTGTTCATTTGTTCACTCTGCACCCACAGCATGTAGCATAGAAACTGACCCAAAATAGAAACTCAAACATATCTGATGAATAAAGAAATGAAAATGGGGTTAAAGACGGAAGCGAGTGGGAAAAGAATAGAATAACCAGGATAAATGAGTGTTACTGAAGCTAAGGGAAAGGAGTTTCAAAAAGGAGGGACAGGAGAAATCAATGGTACCAAATGCTTTGGAGAGTAAAGTTTAAGAGTGAAAATGTTAGTTTATTAGGCCTTTGTTAATTACCAAATGAGAAAAAAAATTGCCGCAGGTTGAATTTAAGTTGGATATATATAATTGAAATTGTAAAGGGAAAGCAAATCATTTTATAGCAAATAGAAAGTTTGGAGGCCGGGCGCGGTGGCTCATGCCTGTAATCCTAGCACTCTGGGAGGCCGAGGCGGGCTGATTGTTTGAGCTCAGGAGTTCGAAACCAGCCTGAGCAAGAGCGAGACCCCGTCTCTACTAAAAATAGAAAGAAATTAATTGGACAACTAAAAATAAATAGAAAAAATTAGCCGGGCATGGTGGCACATGCCTGTAGTCCCAGCTACTTGGGAGGCCGAGGCAGGAGGATGGCTTGAACCCAGGAGTTTGAGGTTGCTGTGAGCTAGGATGACACCACGGCACTCTAGCCCGGGCAACACAGTGAGACTCTGTCTCAAAAAAAAAAAAAAAAAAAAAAAAAAAAAG